>JAMKCH010033693.1:0-16188 GCA_023653785.1 Ophioderma brevispina
TCGTAATTATATATCTTTCATGATATGCCAGATTAATTTGCGTTTCAATATGGATTTGTTGATGTAAGAGTGTTTGGATAAAGGGTTAAACATAAGGTTCATATTTATCAAAACTAACGCCTATAGGTCAGAGATTCACATTTTACTTACAAAAAATTATACCGAAAGACATACAATGAAGCTGTCTTTCTTGAATCAATTGGGGCGGTATTTGCTTTGACATAATTGCATATATTCCCAAATATGTATATAATTACTTTGCAGGATCGTACCGACAGGTAAGAGTACAATCTTGTCCAAATGGAAACTGAAAGTAGAGACTAATAAAACATATGTTTACTGAATCGTCTCTATTTATCAAAAACGATAAATCGCGAACGTTTTCATATCATTAACAGCTATACAAAGTTACTTGTAACCAAACAATTGAAATAACAGTAGGTATGCTTCATGTAAGATCAACACCACTTATTCAATACCCTTGCAAAGTAAAGCATTTATGTTTCTTGTCGTAACTTAAGAAAAAAGCAGGGTCGGTGTTTCGGTTGGTCGGTCATTGGTTGTGTTTTTGGAGAGAGAGTAGACAAAAATACATGTCTCAATACTAAAAATGGGCCCGATTTTTTCTCAATCTAAAAACATTCAAACTTTAATCTAAACCCTTGTATAATTGATTTTTATGTTTACCATGCTTGTTCCATGTTTCTCAAGAAAAAAAATCAACGGAATTGGTGAAATTGTTGGAAAAGTGGGTCGGTTCGGATTTTTTTTATCTATTTTTTAAAGAAATTTTAAAAAAATCAAAAGTCGAGAAGGTTTTAGGTCGGTTTGGTTACGGCAAACAACATCGTTTTATACCTAATCTTCTATCAAAATCGTATTGTTTACACAAACTTATAAACAACACTATTATTTCAAAAATTCTGGATTCAGGAATTTTAAGGTATATCTCAAGGTGTCTATTTAAAGAAATAATAAACTTACCACATCTGTATGCGTAGGCCTGTTTCAACATTCAATGTCAAACCATAAAACGTTTGCAATCACTTTGAATGGTCACACTGGAACATACCACCGTTATTTATGCTTAGTCTTAATCTGGATTCTCGAGATAATTGAGATTAATGCAATTCTCGTACATATTGCTCATATTTTGTCTATCATACCAGCCTGGTATTTTGTTATGCTAAAGAGCCTCTTTGATAGACGATTCGATGGCTCTATCTTGCAGATGATCTCCTGTAGGGACCCACAAATCATCTTTGCTTTTGGCCATTTAAAACTGATAGGATAATAAGACAGCATGCGTTACGGTTTAGTAAGATTCATTATAATATTGCCAAATACGTTAAACTTTTGAACCTCTATGTAACAAGTAATTCCGAAAGTAATAGAATAACAAATTTTAAATTTTATGGTGTTTTTTTGTGTTTTTAACTGTTTTTAACATGTAAATAAAATCACTTTCATAGTAACAAGAGTTTAATCACATGAATTCACTATGTGGGCCCAGCTAGAGCTGGCAGGACAACTTAAGCCAATCGTTGTGCGTGGTAGTATGGTGTGTATGTGTGTGGTTTGTAGGATGTGGTGTCAAAAATTGTTAAGTTTTTTTTAAAAATTGACCCTCAATTGAAAAGTTTAACTTCAATTGAACCAAAACTTCTGTCATAGGGCACAATGGGATCCCTCATATGTTGACGAGGTTCAAAGGTCATGTTGAAAGGTCAAAGGTTTTTTTTAAAAAAAGTCTAAAAAGGTAAAATTGAGCTAAATTGAAAAACTTGGAAGTTCAAATTGGAACCAAACTTTTGTCATAGGTGCACCATGCGACCCCTCATATGTGATGAGATCAAAGGTCACGTGCCAGCGGTCAAAGTCACATGGGGCGGCCCACAGTTATATTCTGTGAATATAGCGAGCTCGAAGAGCCGAGAACCGCGAAATTCTAGTTTATTATGAAACCTACGTTACCACATGTTCAAAAGGCATGCATAGGTACATTTTATATAATGAATTTGAAACTTGCAAAAACAATTGTTATAATATATCCCTTGACACTTCAATATTGCGATTGTTTAATAAATACTGGCATATCTGAGAAAAACACATTACCAATCAGAGTTGAAAACCGAAATTTACGTGACATGTTATAAACGTATACATTACAAAATTTACACCTATTTTTTTCTATTTACACTGCTAAATATTATCAAGTGGCATGTTGTCGTTTTGAACATGGCTACTGTATCCAAAGAGTACAATCATTCCTGAGAAAATAAATTTCACTTGATTTAGCGTTAAAACAGACCATTTGCCTTTAAGGGCAAATCGTGGATATCTTTCAGCTGCTTTCGAACACGTTTCACTTAAAATCCGTCATTATCGAGCTGCTCACATTGTCAAGGACCTCCAACGCATTATGGCGCTTCATAGTTTCGATCCAGCGAAAGCAGAGGGTAGTCGGACGCTAAAAGTTTTGACTTAGCTACTGTTTTGAAATAAGTAGTAACGTATGTTTCTATCTTGTATGTTTCATTTTAGGTCCACGGCATCCAATTAATATGTTAGAAATGCAAAAATGAAATGATTCTAATGAATGTACTTTGGGGTAATAGCTGCTTAGAAATGATAACTATTTAAAAGCTACTCCTACCTTTAGTTAAGTGTTTTGAAGTAACGCATGTTGCATTTCTTAACCATACCGTGTTTTTGGGCTGTAAATTTAAATCTAACACCTTGCCGATTTTAATACACAACCGATGGCAGTAATTACCTCACCTGCGTATGATCGACCATCAAGAAATTGATGTTAAAGTAAATTAAGCTAATTGTTTTAAACTGTAAAACAAAGGATCATCATGAACTGTACGTGGTAACGGAGGTTTCACTTAGGTGTGCCCAGACATACTAAATCATGATTTTTATGAGCAAAGTTAATCAATATATTCAATTTTGCCTATTTCCAATACATTATGGACTATAATTGTATTGATAATATATGCTTCAAATTAATTTGCGTCTGAACAGGAAACAATTGACATGATGAAATATTTTATTTGCACATGGTGTTGACTAGAACTCTGTAATACAACTTTTCGGAGTTTAAATGTACAATTACTTAAGAATCCAAAAATGTCATACATTTTTTATTTATGTAAAAATATTCATTTAAGAAAAGAAATTCGATTGAAGGTCTGGGGATTTTAGTGAAACGTGAACTGAATTCTGCCGACACGGGTTTTTCCAACTTGCTAAGAAAAAGATTATGAGGGAAAAGATTTAGATGAACTGAGAACATGTTAGTATTATAGTGAGAATAATGAGTCTTCTATGCACAATATTCATAAAGAATTGACGTTGTTGAAGGAAAAAGCCACCTTACAGGATATAAAAATATGTGAACACATAGATGTATTTTGGATTTGTGATGAACCACCGTGTAACATGTTGAACCCTTAAATTCACATAAAAACATGGCCACTTAATGGTGCATCCAGTTGAGCATTTTAGGCAACTGTTTCCATTTTGTGCATCAAAAGAGCATTTAGTGGTATTTCATAGAATCAGGACTGTATCAAAAATGTTTTGTTTGCACCCACAGTTCAATGGCAGGTTACAAAACCCATCTCAGTCACATAGGAAGGGTACTTAGAACTGATTTAGCAACATACTGTCAGAGAAACAACTTCTTAGGTATGTTTGCTGAACATTGCAACGTTGAAGACGAATGATCTGATTATCCAGAGTACGGACAAATGTATCCTTTATACTTTTGTACCCTATTTACATCTACTATGTATTTTATTTTAGCGCCAAGAGGGAAAAGAAGTAACAGGTGGTAGTACAATTGCACAGAATTTCTAGCGTAACAAAAGCATTATTTCAATGTTGACTTTTTTTTTTTTTAAAATATTTGCCATTTTAAAAGGTAATTTTTTACCTTATTATTTATGATTGTTTTCATAGGCCACACATTATAGTTCAATGTGTGTACTTTGAAGTCACATTTATAGCAACTGACATGTTGTTGGTAATCTTGTCCTCGTTTGTGGGCGCCAGCATAGCTGGCAGACCACTTGGCAATCCCATTGTGTCGTGTGTATGTGGGTTTTATTACTAGGGTAACATTGTGGGGTGATTGTAACTTGCGGTTTTGCTAGTATATAGAAGGGAAAATGAACATCTGCAAGGCCCTTTTCACACATTGTACTAATATTAATGGTTAACCATTAAAACAGCAGTTTTTGTCGTACTTTGGAGAGAAAGGTATTTGAAGCTGAAATTTTAGAACGACACTAAAGAAAAAATACGCTTTCATCTGATATCAAAAATAATACTTCTTCTGGGTTAAATCAAGGGTGCCAAAGCAATAGGAAACAAGCACTTTAACCATCAATTCTTGATTGGAATTTAACTTTATCACATTTGAATGCAAATTAGAGGTGCTTGTTCCGATAGTCTTAAGACCCCCCCCCCCACCCCCACCCCGGTTTACTTGGAAGTAGTATGTAGTTATCAATTTTGAATCAGATGAAAGGCCTGATTTTTCTCATGTTTTTCTGAAATTTCAGGCTTCAATCCAATTCTTCTCAATTTAAAGATAAAAAACTTTTTAAACCAAACCGGGGTTTTTTTTAAATGGGTAACCATCAATATTAGCACAGTAGTGCAATAGGGCCATACACTATGATTATCCCGTCTAGCAACCAAAACTGCATTTGTGTTTCAACGGTTACGTTGATCGTCAGTTGTGTATTAAAGTGCCAGGCTCTCGATGGCAAAAAATGGAACAAGCACCTTAAAGAAAAGTATTTTCAGTTGGATCAGAATTGTAACTGTAATAGCTCTGAAACCTTGATCACTTACCAAAGCCCAGTGCCTCTGTTCTAGTAGGTCAGAATGAGTGAATAACTTTTTCTCATTACTCTGTAAACTATCATTGGCATGTCCACAAGATTGGGCTGCTTGAGATCCCTCCCGTTTTTTTACTAAAAAGATAAACAATCATCCTATTTTTTGCCTGAAGTTGGAACCGGCCTCACCACTTTTTTTACCAAAATTCATATAAAACAGTTCATTTTTTGCATGAATTAGCACTCAGCCTCTCATTTTGTGAGGTTCTAGGCATGCCCTTGATTATACTGACCAGTTTCTCTGCTCCCTGATTTTTTTATAGGGCTTTTGCTTGAAAAAATAAAGACATTGTTTTCCAAAAATTAATGGAGGTCGTACTTGTTTATAATTTCATAATTCTTTTTGCCAGGTCACTTTGGAGCCTGCCGTGAAAAGGCCAATTTTTTTCATTTTAACAAAACCCACAACTGATCTAAAGTTTACTGTTTAGGATTACGGGTTAGGGCCAAGTAAAAAAAACATTTTCTCGTCCGTGTTTTTGAAAAAAAGGGAGGAGGGGGGCTTTTTAATATTTTATTTTTCAAGATGACCGACATTTCAAAATTTTCGTCAACTCCAGGTGTTAACCTTATCACAAACGTGACGTCAAAACGACGAGACATAAAGGTCACACAAGAACTGACCATATTTACAATGTGTTAATTAGTGTTATCCCCATTTTTAAGCAACTTAATGTTTAGGTTGTTAGAATACCTCTTATTAAAAGTATCAACCTGGAGCACACTCTCTTCAATTGGACAGAGTCCTATGGCAAATTCTCTAAAAATCATAATCATTGTCAACAGAATAAAGTTCCTTCAAAAGTCTTCACACGCACATCCGTCCCTTTCAAATTCAGAAAACAGTTGAAATCATGTGTATTTGCCACGGAAACAAATTTTTTCACAGTACTTAAGGAACCTCAATCTCATGTAACCTCTCCGCCAGTCGCATTTATTTAAATCGCGTCAACGTACTATGTACATGCCTTGATGTGTGGCGCGATATCTTAGTGTAAACGACTGACTATGAAACTACCACCCTAAAATCCACGAAGGCACTGGCACAGCGCATTGATTTAATGCATTAGTAAGCATTCCAAATTGCAAAACACCTGGGTCCAAACAAAATTGGAAAGATGTTCTCATGTCTCTTACAGTTGAATTAAAGCAATAATGAATGATCTCTTGAAGAAA
The DNA here is from genome assembly GCA_023653785.1 of Ophioderma brevispina. NCBI lineage: Eukaryota > Metazoa > Echinodermata > Ophiuroidea > Amphilepidida > Ophiodermatidae > Ophioderma > Ophioderma brevispina. The sequence goes on from JAMKCH010033693.1 coordinate 6,093, forward strand.
TATCACAAAGCAATCCTGATTTTTTCTTGAAAAAAGTTTGGAATGCTTTAACCATTTCCATTCACCAACTTTGAGTCCAAAAAAGATCATAAAATGTGCTGAAACAAGTGTGAAAAATACACTTTTACATTTATAGAGCTAAAGAGGATCAGGGATCCCGCATATTAATTTTTAAAAATCCATATTTTAAGAAGAAATGTTGATCATATACACTACAGCTATACCACTTTGTGGGAGTTTTTAGTTCATTAAAGAGAACCTAAGGTCAAGGTTATCAAAACCTAACATTTTTGCCACACATAACAACATGAGGAGGGGTTGGGGGGGTGGAGTTTGGGGAGTTTCTCCCCCCCCGCATCAAACCTTTCCCCCTGCCAGCCCTACCCCAATGAAACTGACCGTGGTGTACATTGTCCGTGGAGAAGGACCCAATTTCCCCCCCTCAAAATCCGCTCGGCACCTCCTTCTTCCCCCCTTCCATTTTGCAAAAGGCTGGTTATATGCCACTTCTATATCAAACAGAACATAGCTAAGAGAGCTTTGAATTTGGCTATTTTTTTTTCACACCTTCTGATAAATTGATCAAGTTGTGCATGGCATTACTTTTGAAGTACATTTAACTCTTTAACTCTCAACCACAGTGAATGAACAAGACCTTCATTTTTTAATAGATGGTTGGTGAGAGCTGCAAGGAAACACAGCAAAACAGAACCTTTAACCTAGTGGAAATGGCAGAGAGTCCTCCCCGGTATATGGTCTGCAGAGAGAAGCCATCAGATCATGGGGCCATGGTAGCTGCACCTGAAGATTATCAGACGGATGCAATCCTGGATGAATAAATGTTCAGCTCTAATTTGGGAAATGTTTTTCTTATCGTTCACTTTTAGAAATCCTTCAAGGAAACGTAATTAAGAATAACTTTTATCAAATACGCTATACACCTAATTATTGAACTCATCGAGTGGTTTCAATGGAAAAACTGAATTATACTAAACCATAAAAATGAAATTACAATAAAACATGTTTTCTAAACCATGCGCTATTATGAAATTCCGCGCGAGTGTATATGGATAATGTCTACGGTTATGCGGAACGGACGGCACAGTAGCGTCCTTAACACACCTTCACATGTGACCCTTTACATATGTTGGCATTTTCCTATGGTTTGTATGACACAACGTCCGTCGGTATCGTATAACACGTTATACAAAGCGCGAAAATTTTAAATAGCGCATTGGTCAGACTAGTGGTTTTTCAATCATTGTTATGGTTAATATAATTACTCCGTTTTAGATGAAAACCACGGTGTCTCGATTGTAGTCATAATTATTTTATAGAGTTATTTTATACAACTTATCGGTGTACGGGGTTCTCCTTTAAAGGGAAGGAGGCAATTTTTTTAGGATACAAATGTTCTCCTTAATTGCCTTTTGGATCAAAAAAAAATTGGGGGCGCGATTCTTTTCTGGAAATGTCCTTGTGTCTCTTTAATAGCCAATGGTATCCAAATGGCTCATATATCATCTCACTTCTCAAGACAAAACATCAATTTTGATTTTGAGCCCTGCTAGTGCTCACACACCTCGGTCCTGTTTGTTGTGACCAGAAAATCACCATCGTAGCATTACCCTTTTTTGTCTCGCCTTAACTTCGGCAGAGACTTAGTAATCACTTTTCTGTCTGTCTGTCTGTCCTGTCTGTCTGCCCATCTGTCTGTCTTCTGTCATGTCCTGTCATGCTTCTGTCTGCCATGTACGTCCTTGGTTCACGGGCTTTGTACGAGTTTTATCTGGAGTTGCGTAAGGGCTATGATGAATGTAACTTGGTGGAAAACAATGGGTCCATGAGTTTCTCCCGACCTATTAGATTTTGGGCATAAAATTTTTTAATAAATGATCTAATTTTGCCCCTGATTTTTAAGAAAATGTTCCCGCAAGGCTTGTGTTACAAGTTTTTCTTGGAGTTCCGTAAGGCGATGATATTTAACTTGGTGTGGGAGCGGGCCCTGGAGAGTCTCTGAACTGATTAGATGTTCGGACGTATTTCGGCGCAATTAAGTTGCAATTGAAGCTAATTAATAGCAAAAACACATAATTGCTATAAATTTTGAAAAACTTACATTGGATACGGAAAATTCCTTCACTGCATGAAGCCTATCATGGTGCGCATCTTTTTTGGCCAATTTGAACGTAGTTGGATACTATGCGGCTTTAGGTATGACAAATGAGCTAATTAAATATGGCCGTAATACTGTATCTCTGAAACCGTACATCGGATAGGGCAAAATTCCGTTTCGCTGCATGAAAGAATACTACATGCCATGCATCTTTTGGTGAATCATAATTGGGTTCCAGGTGCATGTTGGCCGATTAAAAAGGGGCCATTTTTTGATACAAAGTGATTCTAATTGAAATATGCTACATTTTTGCTGTATCACGAAATTGTACATGGATATATATGCAAAAGTTTCCTTCGCTACTGAGACTTCTAAGCCTACATCTTTTTTAATGAATCAACAATTCCGGTCAAAGTGCAAGTGGATCAAATAATACGAGGGGCATTGTTTTGATGCAATTGATCTAATTCAATGGCGTAATGGCTGTCAAATCGCTTAAATGGTACATTGGATTCAAAATTCCTTCGCTACATGAGACTACTATATGGTAACATTCTTTTGGGTGGAATCATAATTGTGGTCAAAATGCATTTCGGCCACTTAAAGGGGCATTCTTTGATTATTTTAAAAATTGCAACTAATGCTAAATGCTTGGTCCATTTCAACCAAATTTTCTCAGGTTGGCAATGGTCAGTGTGAAAATACTACACCTTCAAAAGAATTTTGATTCAGGAGTTTGTTTACCTTACAATTAAATTAGGTAGCAGGTGTTTATTGTATGTTATGGCTGTGGGTGATTTGGTGGTGTACAAAACAGGTTTACAAAACAGAAGACTTATCAAAGAGGGGGAGTACACCACAACAAAAGGTATTAACCTCAATATAGCTAGATCAGTGCCCATGTTTTCATGAAAATGATTTTTATAGTTATGGTGTTCAGTCTTGGGTTCCAAGCCTGTTTACATTCTTGGAAAAAAGTGAAAATACGCAACATTGTGCATTTCACCACTTTCTGGACCCGTAGGCGACTCAAATTTAAATGTGCGTCACATGATTTTTTTCAAAAATATGTTTGCCAACTTGAATAAATTTTCATATTTTTACTAAAATTTAGTGATTTTAAGGGATTTTTTGCATGGACTTTTCATGATTAAGATCTCTACAATGGAAAATTGTTGTGACCCTGGGGTGGTCTCAAATGAAAAGAGCAGAAATAAAGGAATACAATAAATGCAAACCCGGGGGTGCTAATCTAACCATCTCTTGGTTAATGATTATGTTGGGACATTTCAAGATTACTATCTCAAAACGGAAGATGTTGTGACTCTATGGTGTATAAATGAAAAAGAGTGAGAAGTATAGAATACTATCAAATGCAACAACTCGGGGTGGTGCTACTCATAACGTATCTACGTGCTCATGTGGGTGGAGCTTTTCAAGATTATATATTCCACAAAGGAAAATGTTGTGACCCCTAGGGTGGTGTCAAAATGAACAAGAGGAGAGGATATAGATACTACAAAATGCCAACCGGGGGTGCTACTCCTAACTTAATTATGCCTTGTGAGGACTTCTCATGATTAATATCTCCACAATGGAAAATGTTGTGACCCCTGGGGTGGTGTCAAATGAAAGAGCAGGAAAAACAGTAAAGAATACTATAATGCAAAAACCAGGGGTGCTAATCCTAAACATCTCTGACATGCTCAGTGGGGGAGGGGACTTTAAAAATTGCAAGATTAATATCTCCACAATGGAAAAGTTTGTGACCCCTAGGGTGTGTCAAATGAAATAGTGGGAAGTAAAACTAGTTAAGAAATTGGAGTTTATCTGCTTGCACAACTTTGTGGGGGACACTAGGGACTCGCCAGTTTTGCCCTGGTTGGCTGCTTTGTGTTCTTACAAGAAGCGCGGAAAGGCAGGCGAGGGACTGTGGTTCGAGAACCGCCTTGTCTCTCATGTGTGGTAAAATTTCAAACCTGCTACCATGAATTTGATGGTTGTTAATTTTCAAGTTAAAGAGGTAAATATTAACATGCTTTATTCTAGAACTTGTATGTGGTTTCTTTGAAGAGAGCAGATAGTTTTAACCATAAATACTCCCTTAAAAAGCATTCCTTTGTTTGCTGATCAAATCTTAGGCCTGTATAAATAAAGAAGATGCTTCTTTAATTTGTTTCGTAGATTCCTACTCGGTTTTGGTCAAAAAAGGAAAAGTGGCCATCCCTGCTGAACCCCAAAATAAGACCAATGTAATGTCACTTACAATACGTAAGTAAGTACGGCTTCCTTCTGCCAAGACACAGGTACATAATAGGGAAAAGACCGGCTATGGGACTGGGTTCCCATTTTTCTGTCCCACTGGGCATGAAAAGCCGGGGACCACGGGGTATAAAAGCCTGGGTCCAGATAATAAGAAGCGTATACAACCTAATCAAGTGCAAATTCGAGAGAGAATTGTTTATATCCTCAGAAAAATGGTTAAGGCACCACCAAAAGCACAATTTAGACACCATGGCCCTATCTCAAACGATTGTTTAACGCTAATCACTGGTTAAAATCGCAATTTAAAAGCCAGCTCAAAATAACACAATCTAAAAGCATGGTTAACTGTAAACGCTGTTGGGTTTAAATTTTAGCTGAAGTCGTTAATATGTTCTAAAAACGTTGTTAAACTTAGACTTGTAAGGGGGGTTATAGTTTAAGGCGGGTTAACTGCAACTTTCATCAAGTGCCTGACTATTTTCAGCTATATGTCATATGGTGGTAAACAGTTGTCTTCTCCTATTTCTCTGATCTTTTTCTAAGTCCTCAGTTGATTTCTTCTTGTAATTTGTCATCTGCTTCTAGTTTATGCTCGGTGTATTTGCTATCAGAAGACCTACATGTATTGATAGTATTAACTGATATAGAAAGGTGCTAGCCGTCCCAGTGTTTTTATCCATCGCTGAACAAATTTTAAAGCTCCTTGCATAACGCGACATTCCTGAAATTTACCCTGGACTTCTGCGTAACATTAAAACTACGGAAGGTATTATTTTACATAACTATGTTGACCGTCTGCGGTACTATTATAGGCGAAGAAAGTCCCAGTTTAGGATGATATTTACGGCGTTAAATAGTCGTGGTTAGCTAAACGAACCTTGTTAATATTGTATTATCCTGCTTTTTTTTTAAAACGTGCGTTTAGCTAACCATAATTTAGGCCTAACCAACCACCGGTATTTTAAACATTGTAATGAGAATACGGCCCATTGTTTTTTGGCTGAGTGGACTCCAGATGTAATGCCTTATCATGCTTGCCATATTCCAACACTCCATGTTATAATCCTGGAGAGTGCTCTTTTGAAGTTTTTTTCCTTCAGTCTGATCTTTCTTTCCAATTGGACTAGTTTCTTCGAAAGACCTAACTACTGCCATTAAAAAACATGCTCATCCACCATGCCCAGTTTAGAGAGTTCGGGTGTTTTTATATTAGCATTGCCTGACCTTAGGTTTTTGGTTGTTTGAATCCATCCACAAATTTTTGTCCTGTTATTTAATGTATTCCCTTGGAGCTCCTTTGTGATCCCTCGAGTTGCAGGTTTAATTTGAGGTGGGCGTCTCTTTATATTTGAAAAAAAAGGTGGATGGTCCCTAGGGTTTCACACTGGTAAATACGAGTCCCATTCGTTCCTGTACCAATGGGCGGAGAAAAAATTTGGTAAAAAACAACACGGCATTTTCACCCTCATGGGCAGACATCTCAGACCTCAAGCTAACATTCTGCTTGAAGATTAGGGTATTTATCCCCAAATTTTCCGCTGGCTGGACCGTGAATTCTAGCATGCAGCTTTGACCCTGGAGGTCAGAGCACTTTTTCATTCAGGTGTTCCCTGTAAGAATAAACGGTTTAAAATTCATTTCATTTCAATTGCTATCAAAAATCGCGCCAAACATCTGAATTGCATATATTTACATTATATGAAAGATACATTAAAATAGAAGATAACATTTAAAACAGGATACAACATCAAATCTACCATTACAATTGCCCTGTAATTTACCACACCCTCCCCACAACGATTGTACTCACATTGGATTTTTTATACTCACTCCGCACACACCAATACCAACACACGTCCACACACCACACACTCACATATTCACTCATCCACCATCTCACACACACCTGACGCATGAACTGAACTCACTCATACATACACTTAAATAGTAACTCAAATGGAAATAAGTACATCAAAATAATCTAATGAATTTTATTGCTAAATCCAAATATAACAATTAACTACTATTTTTACAAAATATGACATAAATAAATTAACTTATTGAGAGCCTAGTAGGTATGGTATTGCACTATTGCCATATCTGTCAACTCTACTGTATTTTGGTTTGTCGGATCATGTCAACTTTTTTGATATTCCTACGATGTTATATTTAATATTTATATCAACCATGATTTTCAACCCGTTCGCACCATTATCTCAGTCTTTAGGGTACACTTAAGAAATGGGTCCGCAAAACACACCATCATTGCAGCAGGGGCTGGACCTACCTCTGTTTTTCTCCTGTTATTCTGCTGGTGGGAATCCTTAAAAGTAGTTTGGCACCTGTTTTGTCCCATTTTTTTTGCTGTCCATTTAACCTTACTTCCTTCCTTTTTTTTGGTGTATGTACAATTTAATACATTTTTTATGCTGTGATGAAGTAAATAATAAGTAACGCATAACAAATTAAAAAACAAAACAACGATGGGTGCCAAGTTTTTAATATACACAGATGAATGTACTTACTCATCCTAAGATTTGTCTGATTCAGGGTATAGGCATGGAGTATGGGGATTGGAGGACCATCATGGAGAAGGAATTTTAAAGGCTGACATTTCCAAAAAATCATTTTTATAAATGCTTTTCCATGTACTAAACACTATGATGTGAAAGAGCTTAAGCTCAAATCAATGCCTTCACATAAAAAATTTAACAATTTTGGTAACAAATTCGAATTTTATGTTTTCATGCGTGTGCAGGCTGAAGTGCTTGTTTTAATGACATGTAGCAGAGCGTGCATCAGTGATCAACCAATCAAATGTATAGATGCATAAATTAATATGAATAACTAATAAGACAGAAGGGATCATTAAACTGTCATTTATTTTGTTTAAAAATTTTTTTTTTTTTTTTTTTTTTTTTTGTTTTAAAAATTGTTTTTTTTTTTTTTTTTCTTTTTTAGAGTTTTTTTTTTTTTTTTTTTTTTTTTTTCCCCCTTTTCCCCCCCTTTTTTTCCTTTTTTTTGTTTCCCTTTTTTTCCTCTCCGCCCTCGTGCCTCCCGCTGTTTTGCCCCATCCACTTATGTCGAATAGGGGAAAGGTGGCAATGTCCCGAGCGGCTGTGGAACCCCAATTGTCCTTGAAGGCAGTCAGCGATTTTTACTAGCAGATGAAAGGGCCTAGGTTTCTAGGGGAATCCTGAACGTGAGCCCTCAATGGCATTTCCCGCCCAAGATTACGATTGGAATGGTGCGAAATGTCAAGGACACACTATATAAATGGGTTTGCGTACATTTAAAACTACGGAGGTATTATTTGACCCCAAAACAAATAACTATTGTTGACCTGCCGGTAATATTTATAGGCGAAGATTAAGTCACATTTCGGTGGATGATATTTCCGGCGTTTAAATATCGTGGTTAGCTAAACGACTTGTTAATATTTGTATTATCCTGCGTTTTTTTTAAACTGTGCGTTTTAGCTAACCATATTTTAGGCCTAACTACCGGGTTTATTTTAACTTGTTAAGAGAATCCGGCCCATTGTTTCTTGCTGAAGTGGACTCATGATGTTAATGCTTATCATGCTTGCCTAGTATGCAAGCAATCCATGTTTAACCTGAGAGTGCTCTTTTGAATGTTTTCTTCTAGTCTGATCTTTCTTTCCATTGACTAGTTCTTTAAATACCTAACTGCCATTAAAAACATGCTCATCCACCATTACACAGTTTAGAGAGTTCGGGTGTTTTTATATTAGCAATGGCCTGACCGTAGGTTTTTTGGTTGTTGAATACAATCCACAATTTTTGTCGCTGTTATTTTAATGTATGCCCTTGGAGCTCCTGTTTAGAATGCGCGAGTTGCAGGTTTATTTGAGGTGGCGTCTACTTTATATTTTGAAATGTGGGATGGTCCAGGTTTCACACCGGGAAATACGAGTCTCATTCATTCCTGTACAACATGGGCGAGATGAAACGTCATTTTCTCCTCATGGGCGACATCTCATGACCTCAAAGCTTTTTTAACATCGCTTGAAGATTAGGTAGTTACCCCCAAATTTTTCGAGCTGCTGGCCGTGAAGTCTACTGCACTTTGGACCCTGCGTCAGAGCACTTTTTTCAGTCAGGTGTCCCTGTAAGAATACGGTTTAAAATTCATTTCATGTATTGCATATCAATCGCAGCCAAACAGCTGAATTGCATAATATTTACATTATATGAAGAGACATTAAAATATGTGGAGAGTTAACATTTAAACAAGGATAAAAATAACAATACTACCATTACAATGCACTGTAATTACCACCCTCCCAACACTGAGTTTGTACTCACATTGGGATCTTTTTGATACTCCCTCGCACACACAGCCAACACATGGGGGGGGGGCTCCACACACCAACAATCACATATTCCTCACCACCATCTCAACACACATGAACTCATGAACTAACACACCATTACTACACTTAAATAGTAAACTCAAATGGGACAAAAGTCCCATAAAAAATAAATTAATTGATTTATGCATAGGATCAAAATATAACAATTAAAATGATACTTATTTTACAAAATATGACATAAATAAATTTACTTATTGAGTAGCCCTAGTAAGGTAGGTATTGCACTATTGTCCATATCTGTCAACTCTGTACTGTATTTTGGTTTGTCGGATCAAGGTCAACTTTGTTGATATTCCTACAGATTTTATATTTAAATTGATATCAACCATGATTTTCAACCCAGTTCTCACCATTTATCCTCATCTTTAGTTACACTTAGAAAATGGTTCCGCAAAAACACACCATCATTTGCAGCATGGCTGGACTTACCTCTGTTTCTCCTGTTATGCGCTGTGTGAATCCTTTAAAGAGTGAGTTTGCACCTGTTTGTCCCATTTTGTTTTTTTGTGCTGTCCTTTTACCTTGCTTCCTGGGGGTGTTGGTCAGTAGTGTACAATTGAAATACATTTGTTGGCGTGATGAGGTGAAATAAATAAGTAAATAAATAATAACAATTAAAAACAAAACAAACGTGGGTTTAAAGTTTTTAATATACACAGATGAATGTAGCTTACTCATCTAAGATTTGTCTGATCAGGGAGAGGCAGGAGATGGGGATTGGAGGACATCATGAGACGAATTTTAAAGGCTGACCTTTTCCAAAAATCAATTTTTATATAAATGCATTTTCCATGTACTAAACACTATGATGTGAAAGAGCTAACTCAAATCAATGTCCTTCACTAAAAATTAACAATTTTGTAACAAAATTTCAATTTCGAATTTTATGGTTTTTCATGCGTGTGCAGGCTGAAATTGCTTGTGTTAATGAATGTAGGCAGAGGCGTGACATCAGTGAGCAACCCCATCAAATGTGGATGCATAAATTAATATGAATAACTAATAAGACAGAGGGATCATTAAACTGTCTTAATAATCAGCAGCTGTGACTACAGCTGTTTGACACATGCAAATTATTTTAGAATAATTTATTAAGGTTGCCTGTCCCGATCGTCTTGGCACCCCCAATTTACCCTGAAGTGTACCGATTTTGAATTCAGATGAAAGGCCATATTTTTCTCATTGTCATCCTGAAATTTGAGCCTCAAATCCATTTCAGGCCCAAATTACTATGGAATGGTGCAAATTTTCAAAAGCCAACTATATAAATGGGTCAAAATTTTGGAACCAACTAATTTTTTGTGCAATCTTGTACTATA
>JAMKCH010033694.1:0-26547 GCA_023653785.1 Ophioderma brevispina
TTTACTTGGGTTTCTTGCCAAATTGAAAGCAACCTTTGTCCTGTGTGTGTGTGATCTTTGACCTCAGACTTGTTCTTTGCTCAGGTTAGCGGTCCTTTTGTCATTTATACGGCATTTTTATGCAGATTGACCTCCTGCAGATGACTTTTGATTTTTTTGGGTCACCCTGAAACCCTGATAATAAAACTCAGGGTGTTGTTTTCTACCTGTATGCCAAACATCAGCTCCATAGGTCAAAGTGCGTCAAAACGCATAGTTGGACAGACAGATCTCATTTTTAGTAGTACTAGTGCATTTCCTCGTGTGTGACCTTTACCTATGCGTGTGACCTTTGATCTAATTTTTGTAGTAGTATAGATAGATTGCAATCGCACACTTCTTATAAAATGTGATATTTACGATTCAATACGGTGGAATGACAGGTAAGATGTCATGAAGTAACAAATGTTCTAAGTTTGTATATGAATTGAAATAGTGCAATGGCGTGGATGAACATTTTTGAAAACATTTTGAAAAATTTAAGTCTTTCATGGGTGGCAGAAGTAAAATTTAAGAAAATGTCATTGGGTGACAATGTTGCTGAACGTGGGAGCTTTACATTTTGGGAAGGGCTTTATAATATTTAAAACAAAATGTTATTGATCACGTTGGTACGTGTGTCGAATCCTGTAAAATACTTTACGTCCGTCGGCATGCAAAATATCCGGAATTGCTTCTTCCAGTTCTGCTGGTGAGTCTGCAGTGGTCAATCTTGTGGTGGGTAAGTATAGCGTTGATTGTTTTCCCGAATAAGGTGTAGTATGTTCTATAGAATGTTAATTGGTCACATTTTCCCCTTTAAAATCGTAAATGTAAGAGGGATATGAAGGCCCTATTCACTCTGTGTTAAATATTTACGTTCATGTATGCCTCGGCTAAGTATGTGCACAAAGTCACATAAGTCAACTTGCAAAAACTCCCACAAAATGTCATCTTATTTATCCCTTCCCATACCTTTTACATGGATATTTCCCCTTGACTCGCCCTTTCCTTTTTAAAGGAATATTTATTAATTACTGCACAAAAAATTATATATTTCAAAATCTCTGAATCAGCCTTTTATATTTTAATGTCAAACTGGCAGTTAGCAGCAATGGGGTCTCCCAAGGGGTAAATGTCCAAGCGGCAGTTGTCAGCAATCCGTTTTCAGTGATCTCTTGAGGGGTAAATATCCGACTGGAACTAATAGAGCATCAGCCCAGAAGGTTTTGGTTAGACGAACGAGATACCAATATCTGAACATGGGAAAATTCAAAGAAAAATATAACTTTTGCAAATATGAAAGTCTGCCGGGGACCCGTTGTTGCGTGTAGCCCCAGGAGAGGGGTAAAGTTACTATGGGGGTCAAATGTTTGAACGCTCTAAATCTAATATATATAGCTCAAATTGTTCTTATGTAAGCAGGGAGTAAAATTTCAATTGGGTCACCCCACCGTGTGGTGGCTTCCTTTCCAAGATATTTGGGAAAGGCCCCTAACGAGGTCATTTGTGGTATCAAGAAAGGTCACCCGTTGCAAATACCCAATTTTTTTGTAAAAATATTTTTTAATTTTTTTAAATTTATGATACTGATCCAAATATGAAATGCTATGTATTGGTTTGCACTTTCGACTCCTTGTTTTTAAATGGAAGGGGTCCAATTCACCCGTAGGACTTAATGGTGGACGGGGACATTTACCCCTCCCTATAAAGGGAACCAACCCTATGGCAAAAATAAAAAGCATATTTTTGGAATCATATGCCTTAAATAAAATGTTTTTTAATATTTTTACAAAGAAATCTTGGTATTAACAATTGTGTCCTTTCTGAATACACAAATGACCTTTCAGCCTATTTCCCAATATCTTTGGAAAGGAAGCACACACTGCATGTGACCGCATTGGACTTTTTAATCCATCCTTCCTTGAATGGATGGATTATTGCCATCGCGAGCGGCGTGATATATGTCGGCTCTATTTGCGACAACTAGTCGGCTAGGAGGGCTGGGACTGGTCGGTCGGGTTGCCGTTTTAATGTCCGTTTCGACAAAATTTGGCAAATTGTTTCTGTAGGCAATGGGCCCTTCGCCGAGGAGGTTTTGTTTTTTGGAAATTTTAGTGACGGTAGTCATTTGGTACTACTTTTGTATCGTTTTGTCAGTGTTGGACATCATTTGATGCCGTGCTTTTCGTCTTTCTACTGAATGTCTATTGGTTTATTATGTGTGCACCTATTAACCGGTTCAAGTGGGGTTCTTCGGGCGAAAATTAAATGGTGATCGTGTTACCAGATCTACCAAGGGCTTACCAGGGATTGAGGTCACACACAAGTGCGAGTTATTTGACTTGAGTAGATTTAGTGTAAACAATATTTCCCTGATGAAGGTCGCTCGACTATAAGAGATGACACAAAAGAAGTTGTTTACTTGAGATCAGACTTGTGTTTGTTAATAACCGGGGTATATTTGCAAACCATTCTCAAAGCATTTTCAGATTTTTCCAGATTTTTCTAAAAAACATTCAAAAACTTCAAAATATTAAGTCCGTACCTTAGCAAAATTGTTATCGTGGTATCGTCCTTTGCATAAAGAATCAAGCCCTTTTTCCCATTATGGGCATTTTAGACTGACTTCTAAGTGTTTATGGTATATGGGGTGGACAATTGGGTTTGTTGTTGTTTGGTTTCGACGGCAAATTTTATAATTTTTATTTATGTATATTGGTTATATTTTTGGAGGTATTTGAGAAACAATTTTGTGTATGCTGAGAAACTTATCTGTTGTCATCTTCAGTTCTTGTTGACTATTTTTTCGAACAATGGACATTGCTCTGCGACAATGTATACCATGCCAAGCGTGGCGTGTTCCTCTAACGATGTAACACTACGGTTGACCGTTTAAGGCCCTTTGAAATTTTTGAAAACCATTTCGGAATTTATAAGTGTTCCTTGAAAGTTGAAGGCTTTACATATATTAGATTTTTTCTGATAGAAATATTTCGATCCTATAAATATGAATAAACCAGATTGTATTCACTTGTCAGACAGCGGTGGGCACTACTTCAGAATATTTTTTAAAATAACCCTTACACATTCTATTGCGAGTTGGGACGACAAACACGCTTGCTGACGTTTGACTGGTTTAGATATTTTGTTGTCGACGGTGGTCCACTACATGATTGGCCTAACATTCACTTTACACCTTTTAATATCCCGCTTCGTTGAAAAGCTGAAAATGTTGAAATAATGGCGGTAAGCTATCAATACTAAGTGGAAAATCTTTGGAACACATCTGCAGAAATTAATTATAATTTTGACTAGGAATCTCCTAAATTTTTCATAAGAGTCAAGCAAAATTTGTCATTAATCTTTTTTGGATAGAGGAAGGATATTCCCTCAAGTGGCCTGAAACATACGAAAATTAATAAGAAATTTTTTTTTAAAAAAAACCCCGTAAAAACCACATTTGCTCTTGCTCACCAGTATGTCATAACCCCTCTGATATCCTTATTACGTGGTGCAACCAAGCGTCAATGTTTGCTGTAAAAGAGATCATTACCGATTGTTGTTATCAAGCTGGCTGCATTACAGATCATTGTCAGGCATGCCGTTGTAACTTGGAGTGTGAATGTAAAATGTTTAGGTGGTACATTGCCGATTACCTTCACACGTGTCAAAAGAACCACTACCCCAAGTCTCAATGTAGTATATATAGAGTGGCTTTAATGACCCTATGGCTTTGACGCCCATTTTGTCAATCAACATAATAAAACACGTCTGAACTAAAATGCGATGACAAACTAAAGGAACCACTGTTCCAGGACTCTTACTGGTATCAGAGAATGACCTATGATGCCCATGTGCCCTTTTTGACCTCTAATGCCCTATGTGACCTTTGACCCATTTGGTCAAATCTTATTACTAAAAAATCAACTTGTGGGTTTGTCCGTCATGTGTTCACCCGTCCTTTTTACCCTACAGGATTGATTTTTGGTGTGGGGGTAGAGCTCCGACGTAAACGAGGTTTGTGGTCACATTTGGAGGGGTCATTGTTTGGGTCAAAGGTCTCCAGGGGTTTCGTTGTCGGGTAACTTGGCGTGCTTTGACGTAATGGATAATGAGTTTTGGTAGGGTGGTAGAGTTTCGCCGTACGAGTTTTATGGTCACAGTGGGGTTTTCGATGGGTCATTTTTGGGGTCAAGGTCCTTCAGGGGTCATGGAAATGATTGTGGTGTTTGAGTATAAAATAAAATGTATCACAAGTAATAAAATAAGTAACACATTCTTAGCAAAAAGAAATATGACGTCCTTTGGGTTTCTGACATAGTTTTTTCTCCCGACTTTCAGATAACCAGCAGCACAAGCAATTTTTTATTTAAAACCATTTACTGTATAGGCTATATGCTGTGGTCTTAGTGTTAACCAATTAACCCAGTGGTGCAAAGGGATGGCTACAAGATAATGACCCTGTTGTGATTTGCTGTTTGCCTTTGAGATGCTTCCACATTGCTTGTTTAGTGAAAAGTTTTAGGTTAGAATTATTTTAGTGCTTGGTTGTGGACTTTGTTCCCACTGACGTCCCTAAACGGGGTCTGTCAGAACAAGGGGTAGCCCGTCAATTTTGTTTGGGAAACTTTAATTTTTAAGAGCCTCTATCTCATGGTGGCAGTTCATATGTTTGTAGATGGCTCCCTTTTCAGTTAGGAGCCTTTCAAGTTGACTTACTTTCGACTTATCATTTCAATATTTTTTATTTTTTAATCTCCATATGTACTTATTTCCTATACTGACAGTTTCCTTAAATGGGAAGCTGTCATATGGCGGAGCCTGTCACTTTTTTTCGGGACAGCTTTATTTTAAAGAGCTCTCATCTCATGATGCAGTTTCTCCTTATGTAGATGTCTTCTGTTTTCAAGTTCACCTTTAAAGTTGACTTTTACTTCAACTTTTTCATTCTTCTTATCCAATCCAAATGGACTAATTTCCTGACTGACGTTCCTTAAAGTGGAAGCCTTCAATTGATCTTTAAACATAATCCATTGCTGTATCCTCTAAGGGTATTTCACTGAAATGCTCGCTATATTTTTTAAAATCCCCCGATTCTAATCAATCTCCGATTCAAGATCAGGGGTTCTTTTGGTTAACTTCACCTTGCTTTGACGTATGATTGAGTTTTTGGTATGGTGGTAGAGTTTTGCCGTAACGAGTTTGTTGTCATGTTTTCGAGGAGTCATTTTGGTGTCAAAGGTCATCCAGGGGTCATTCAAGTCAAAGGAGCCAAATGGGGTAAACTTTGGTGTATTCGGTCAAGGCGAAACTTGGTGGGCGGGGGGGGGGGGCGATTGTTGATTTGAAATTTAAAAAGTCAGTGCCAAGGTCATCAGGGGTCATTCAAGGTCAAAGAACCGCAAAACCCGAGGTCATTCCAGCCAGTTATCCAAACCACAGTTGAAGCCAAATCTGAGGACGCCTCGTAAAATACTATTAAGAACCACCATTTCCAGAACTCTATGGTATGTACAGAATGACCTCTTATGGCCCATACGCCCTTTTTTGAACTCCAATGACCCTACTTGACCTTACCCCAAAATATCTAATTCTTCCAAGTTAAGTTTGTCTAAGCCCCCAAACTTGCTTCAAGATAACTCACCTCTGGCCAAGACCCCGTGGGCTATATGCCAATTGACCGTAATGACCCTACATGACCTATGACCCACAACAAACATTCCCTAACCATCCCAATTGATGATTACTGCATCATTGATTCACTCGTTTTTAGCTCCTGGGTAACCTAAGGAATAATTTGAGCTATTTTCATTAGATTAGATGCAGTTCAAATCTTTGACCCCCATAGTAACTACCCCTCTCCTGGGGCTACAACAACGCAACAACGTGTTCTCCGGCAGACTTTCTCATATTTTCAAAAGTTATATTTTTCTCTCTATTCCTCGTATTCATCTATGGGGTATCTCGTTCGTCTAACAAAAACCTTCTGGTCTGACGGTCTATAAGCAGCAGTCTGGAATTTTTATCTCCACCCGTAGTACATGTAAATGTCAACCACAGTCATTGACTCCTTTCTCTAAAGGGTTGCCTTGGTCTGACAGGCAGTTACGGACAGGGTCAACCCTGGTGCTTTTGTTTTTACAACGAAGTTCCTGATTTTGCACCATTTTAAACATCAAACTGTGTGCTATAAGTTACCAACAAAGGTTTCCACGCAGACAATCCCTGAGCTGTATTTTGGCCGATTTCCAACAGCTATTTTGATTTGACCATTTAAAAAGTCCACAAAAACGGCTTGGTCTAAACGGCGGAATTTAAGCACATTTCCCGCCCGTCAGGCGCAAGGCTCACCATCGCGTCTCGCGGTGGTATTTTCTGCTGCGTAATGAAGCGTCCGCGTGGTTTAATGTACTTTTGCCGCGACGCATCCCTTGGAAAAAACGAAAAATAATATGAAAATGTAAACAGATGAAATTTCAAATTCTTCCTAATTTTCTGGAGTTAGAAAGACAAACTATGTTTGATTCATAGTGCATTACGATGTATTGTTGCTCACTTGCACAATAATACTCAATTTTGAAGTTCAAGATAAAGTTATTCGAGAAAGAGACAGCTTGAAAATGGCGTGAAAAGTCACTTTTTTTACTAAACCAATACTGATTTTTCTTCAATGTTCAATTTTCCGCAAAATTTGGCACATTTTCAGACAAGAATAAACCTTTCCCAAGGATACGAAGTAAAAGGTAAGGTTTAACTTTCCTACCATAGCACGCGTCCTCTCTAGGGACGTTTTTCCTCCATTTTTCATTTTTTCGATTTCACTGAAAAGATATCTCCCATATTACTCAATTTTTTGGAAAGAAAGTAAAATCACACTTTTTTGACATTTTCCCTCTTATTTTCGAAAAGTAGCTCTATTTTTTTAAAATGAAAAACGTCCCTAGACAAAGTTGTCTTGTTTCTAAAAATCACTAAGAAATCATGAAATTCAAATTGTTTTTGTTATGCTGTCTGAAAATTTTGGGGCAAAATCGTGTTTTTTTAGTATTTTTCTCAAAATACCGGAAAGTTTTACATTAATCTGCTGCCATCATCGGGTTCATTGTTCAATTTTTCTTTCTAGAAATGTATAAATTTACATGACATCATCAATATTTGCAAATTAAAACCAAAATAGATAGTACTCGGAACTCAAGGTTCACACCCTGCCCTTAACAGCAATCCATTTTTGGTGATCTCCTGAAGGTAATTCGGCTGGCATTTAGCAGCAGTCTAAATTTTTTTATCTCTGCGGGGTAAATGTCAGATCGGCAATTATCAGCAATGGGTCTCCCAAAGGGGGAAGATTGACTGACCAGCATTTGCAACATTGAACACTATCGATCTAGCATGCACCGCAAGTAAAAAATGGCAGTGAAAAGATATCGATTGCTGTATTTTTCTAACCTGGCCTGGTTGGAAACTGGTTAAGAAATGTGGGTTTAGTTTAGAAATATGGCAGGGACATAACTGTCCTTTGTTAAATTTACATACTTTTTGTTATTTGCTTTGAGAAAGGAAATGAATTTTAATGTAAAATGTTGTCCCTTTGTTGAATCACAAGGAATCATGTTTTTAATTGTGTGTCTGCCGTAAGACCGTCTCCGTCTCCTAACACAGATCGTCGAAGTGGTCAGGGGCGATAACAGTGTGAGTTGTGTCATGTCATGTTATACGGCGCTTCTCCTCCAGTATTCTATGGTGTCAGTTTGTGGTCAACTCCCTGCTAAAAATCCTGCAGGTCAGCAGTTAATGGTGAATGTGTTTTCCTGTCCGTTTGTACTTTTCACTAGTATGGCTATGTTGGTTGTATTCAGTGGCTAGTCCAGAGGGGAGTAGGGGGCTGTGCCCCCAATATTTGATTTCGTCGGTTGAATTAGCCCTCTCAGTTCACTTGAAGTATTCAGGTCACGGCCTTGCAGGCTGGATTTGGCAGGCAAAGTATGTGTTTAAATTTTTAAATGGTAAGTGTGCGACAAGTAAATTTTACAAATCGTGCAAGAATTAGCCCTCAGGAGATATTTAAAGCATATAAACCCTAAATTGTTCATAGGCTTTGCCCCCCTCAACCCTTACCAGGGCTTCGCCCCTGGACCCTCCCCTTTTTCTGTCGGGTGAATGCACCTGCCCCCCCCATATGAAAATCCTAGGTAGCCACTGGTTGTATATTCAAACATCCTGTCAAAATGATTGCAGGACAGCTATCAGAAATATTTGTGCAAAAGACCAAATCGTGGTCAGATCAGTCCTCTAGAACAGGTTTTTTTGTTTCAACCCCAAGTGTGATTAACATAAAACATTTACAAGTAAACAGAGAATAATATGGTAGATAATGTGAAATGCTACAAGTTAAAAAGTCAAGTCTTCAACTAGTCTGAAAAGCACCGAAACACCGGGTGGCCTTGGCAGAATATTCATTCCCCATAGGAATCAGGAACTGGTGTTCTATTGTTCAAATTTGAATTGGTCTTGCATGCTATACTGGCAGTTTTCAGTAGGCCAAGGGAAGCTAAGAAACCAGATGTACTCTGCATGTTGGAAGTTTAGGGCTGGCACGACTTCATCTTTTTTGATAGTCGACTAGTCGCCGCTAAATAGTCGCGACTACGACTATCATGGCGACTTAGTCGGGTCAATTTTGGTCACAATCAATTGAAAGCTAAGTTTTGTTTAGATACAAACCCTCAAAACCAATGCACAGTAATTCCCGGTATGAAATGCAATATTGTACACAAATCTACGCAAGAAATGCACTGTAATTTTTCTTTTCTAATCGCAAGAGCAAACAATCGTTAAGTTTAATAAATCACAAGCGCTAAGTTTTCGGCAATGTCAGATTCTATCCACTTACTCAATTAGTCTCCATGACAAACAACTACTGCAGCAAGACGATGTTTTGTGATGGCATTTGGCCGACACTCGATTATTTTGAGGACATTTTCAATACAACGAGCGCCGTAACAACGTGGAGAACCAAACCAAACCCTAGTCGCAAGAATTGAATCTTGATCTTTTTACCACCACTGGATTGCAATGCCCACCAGACGATGGGCCAAGCCTCTTAAACAAGGCAACTCGCCAAAGCAACAAAAGTACGCAGCAATACCAGACACACCATAAACAAAATTAAGCGCTGTTATGTGATGTGGGTGCATGGAGTTTCTTACGCTCCAACAGTTTTTGGAATAAGAAAATATTGCTTTTAACATATACCAAATTTAGGATTTTCAAATTTTGTGATACATGTTAAACTAATGGCGACGTCCACATTATGATTTCTGGCCGCCCATTCCCAATGCCCACAGTACTTTGACCCCCTGTAACTGATCAATATTAAAGACCAAATTCTGGTCTGTGTTTAGAATGGATCCACCCGCCTGGTTAACATGCCGCGCACGTGGTAGTCTAAAGGCCACTCGGGAAGTCCCCGAATCTTTCGTACCTTTCGTACTCCTCACGTAAATAGAATACTAAACATTTTTTTTTAATTATCTTCGATTGAAGTGCGACATAGCTATGTCTTCTTCACTGTTCGTTCAATCATCAACCATTGGTGAACATCGTTCTAGTGGTGTTTTTTATCGTAAAAAATGATTGTATAATTCCAGGTCAAGGAAAATACAAAATGACGACTGGTTTAACGACAACGCGGGTCATAGAGGTATAGGCTTGCGATTTCAACAGTGATACTGATAAATGTAGCTAGATTGAGTACAAAACATGCCATTTACATTACTCAGGAGGAGTATACTTACGGTTAATGTTAGTAATATGTTTAGCTTGAATAATATTTCTTGCAGTTGTAAGCTTTCTTAGATCCTTTTTTAATCTTTCTGCAGTTTCATTAAAATAGTCGCCAATAGCAAACAATAGTCATAGTCGCGACTATATCGCCAATATTCGTGACTACGACTTTTGGCGACTTAGTCATTCAGCCCTAGTTGAAAGTTGAGAAGTCACGAGGTTGCACCCTACCACCTAAGTACCCTATAAACCACACTTTGATTATTGTATATTGTTGTACTCCAAATTTTCACTTTCATTAACTGGGTTCTCTTGTGGCACTTAGTGTAAATTTATGCAAAGTGCATTTAGCTTAGAACTGTATAGGTGTACAATGTATTATATGACAAGGGCGTTCAACATTGCCATCGTTATTATTCGGGTACATTGGCGTAATCACTTTTTTTGTTTGGCAGGGGGGCAAATGGGTCACATATATTTCCAGGGGAAACATATTATCAAAGTTTGAAGTACCGTCAGGCCTTCGTTTTTTTCAAGGAAATTTGGCACAGTGTGCACAAAATCATAATTCCACAGGGGGCAAGGGTTGCAAGATGCCCCACAGAGGGAAGCTTCACCATTGCCCCTCTAGTTTTTGCCACTGATTGGATGAATGATGAAATGACCAGAAAGTAGTTATCATAATTAACTAAGCTGAAATCCTGAACAGATGATAGTGCGTCAAATTTATGTCTGATTTGAAATGGTAGAAATGGAGCGGTCCTACTTGAAGTTTCATGATTAAAATGATTTCAGTTATGACATCATTTACATCACTTGTAGGCATCCATCAGGTTATAGATACCGTATTGTTTCCTCATAAACGCCCCGGGGGCGGTGCATTTTTCAAAAGGGAGGGCGTTTTACAGTCAAAATGTCAAAGTCAAAAATCCAGCAAAAATCACCTTACACACGCTTATTTAAGCTGATTACCAATAATACAAACGAACAGATGTGGACGCTGTTTCGCACCTCCCGGGTCAAAGTTCTACATACTTAATTAAAAGTTGCAACAGAGATTTTTGAGGCACCAAAATATTGTGTCATATGTAAAGCTTTATATAGATTAACACTCAATATGCGTCTTACCTTGGTATTTTGCTTTTGAAATTCTTAAATCAGAAAAAAGTGATTTTGATTTGCTTATATCTCAATGCAAAACATAGGATGAATTTTGTATTTGCTCTTATACGAAATTAGAAAATTCTAAGTTTTGTACCAAAGAAACATTTTCTCAGCTTAATCCTTTCAGATGGGGATATTTTTGATGGTAAAGCTTTACATCAGGGTACAATCATTACTTTTAATTTTTTCGGACACCTGATATGTGGAAATCTCTCGTTGCACTTTAAACTATTCAACTGTGCACAACAGCGATTATGATAATGATTACGACAGTCCCGCCATTAAATCTGTGATTTAGGTAATCTTACTCATTTTCTTGAATTGTTTTTATCAAAAATCGTAGGGGGCGTTTATTTAGAGCATGGGCTTTTATTAGGAACAACACGGTAGGCACATAATAATTCAAGACCTCAAGTATGTTCTGCTCATGAGAAGACGAATCATATCAGTGTACACCATGCCATTGATGCCATGCATCTCTGGAATGACAGCTGCCTAAGTCCTATTCATTGTGAAATCGTTTTATTTGGTCCCAAGACGGAACCCTGGGCTATAACTGCACACTTCAATATTTTCAGGCTTTTCACTCTGGCAACAAGCTTATGCAAAATAAGATACACAATATTGATTTGGTGCAAAACTTGCATTGGCTATGTAAGGAAACAAGTTTTAAAAGCAAATACAACAAAAAGCAAAACAAAAATAAGAGGTCATCATGCACATAAGTATTATTTTGTATGAAATCTCTCCTTTTACATTCTATGAAAAATGGCCTGACACAGGCTTTGGGGCCACACACGATGTAGTGTTGTATTGAGTAGCTGGAATTAGTCTATCAATGCGCAAGCAAAATAAAAGCAAAAAAAAAAAAAACAATGCTAGAAAAAATCAAATGAAAATATACAATACAAACACACAGGAGGTATGCTTACACTGTATTATATAGGAATTGGAGTAATAATTGACTCTATCAAAACCATTGAATAAGTTTAATATTTGTGTATATTTCCACTATCATTTGACAAGCAGAACTATCAATGTACAGGCAGGAATGAGCTTCTTTTGTTAGTGTTAAAGCTGCACTGGCACATTTTCAGAAATATGAATTTTTTTCAATTTGATTGCAAATGATAGTCTAGGCCATTGGAAGATTAGAGATATATTTTACAAATAAAACTAACATACCTCAAAACAGACATTAATAAGGGGCTAAAAACATCCAGGGAAATTTGTAGGCTAACTTTAAGTTTGCCGTAACTTTTATCAACAAATGTATCTATTACATGAATATCATAGACACATACTCATTGATATTAAAACCACAAAGGTGCATACTGTGGGAATCAACTCTGGCATCTGTTTTCTTGTGTTAAATGCCATTTCCATGTCGTCTGCTGAATTAATGTTGCCGGAGTCATTAATTATAAAATTGTTCTGTTTACCCATAAGGGCACTGATTTGGGCTTAATAATTTCAGGTGAGGGCTAATGTATATACAAGCTTTACAACCATGCAAAAATATCAATTTTGAATAATCTAGAGGGCGCACTATTTTTCAATGTGCCAGTGTCTCTTTAATCCAATGTCAGAAATCATTTCAACAAATTCCCAAATGCAATTAAATGTGATTCAAGGTATCTGTGAGAACCATTTTTAGTTTGATTTTGTTATCACTTTAGCAACCCCAAACATATTTTTCTCTCTCTCTTTTCTCAAATTGATCCTCTTCGCTGCAGTTGTGATAATAAATACACATCTCTAAATAGTATTAACTAAACACACACCGTTTGGCGGATGTCAATCAAGTCAAACCGTGGTTAAACTACTATAAGGAGTTTTACGGAACATATGTGTAAAGTCAAATGGCATTTTTTGAAAATCCATCCATTCATTTTTCTGCCACAAATCAAATGCTACAATCACCAAACTTGGTCAGTATAAGCACTATGACCCTAAGGCCAATATGAGGTGTACACAGATTGCGGTCAAACATATTCGAGTCTCCCATTTATACATTTTTTCTATCTTGTCTGTATGTTTTAGGCTGGTTGGTGGTCATCATTTGGCAGGGCAGGGGGGTAGGTTGCCATCCCAGGAAGAAAAAGCTTGAAAATCCTGCTAAATCAGCCCCCATTTTAGCCTGCTCACCAGGAAATTTTCATCTCCAACCAGGAAAAACCACCTCAAACTGGGAAAATCAGCCTAAAAAACAGGAAATTGGCCCCTCTGACAAGTGACCTCTGTTATACCCCTGGTACTGCCGATGCATTGATGTGATACTCCTGTGTCAGGTAGTACAAGAACAGAGAAGGGAGCAGTATTTTGATGTCATTGCTCTGATCGCTGAACCACTTTGTTGTGTTATTTGCTTGCAGATCAACGCATACATGTAGGGTCAGGGTTCTCAACTAAAAGTGATCTTGATGCAGACACCGCTGAGCATGAATGCACCTTAGTTGGCCAAAGTTTAATTGAAGATTGTCAGTTGATGCTTGGACAGAGCTTCATGACATTGTGATTAATTCATGGGCTGATGCTTAAAGACACTATCAGTGATTTGCTGAATCAGAAAATCGAAAAAATCATCAAAAATCAGATTTTTGCATGGATGTAACAAGTACAGGTATCCTAACATACCCTGCAAATGATAAGACCAGAAGCAACCTAATAAGGACAGAATCGGAAATTTTGGGCATTGCTGTCCGTTCGGACACTTACTACAACACGTAATTGAATGGAGAATCGTATCTGGGAATACTGCCGTTTTCTTCCTTTACTGTCAATTGTTCAGTTGGAAAAGGTATCTTATGAGAATTCTACAGACTTATCCTTCATTTTGAAGCTATTCCTGCAAATTTCAAATATTTTTGAAATCACTGATAGTGTCTTTAATGCAGGTCATAACAGGAATGCATTTTTTCCCTTTTGATATACTTAAGTGAAAAAAAACACTATTAGGCTTGGTAAGGAATGTTTCCATTTGAATAAAGGTACCTTTGCTTCAGTTATTATGTTTTACGAAACACAAAGTCATCCCTGGAATTCCTTGGTCGATGCAAAACAAAGAGATAGGGTCTTGCCAGGGAGAAAAGGTCTGCTTAAGGAAAGAAAAGTTGGGTAGTTTACACATAATTTGGTAAATATTGTACAGAAATCAACATGGGAATAAACATAAGGTCTATAAAAACTTGTGTTACCCTTTCTGACCGATCCTTGTCAGACAAGTAAAATTTAAAAAAAATTGGGTCAGAAAAGCACAATTTTGTTTAGATTAGGTGTTTTTTGAGAAAAAGTGAAAAATACACCCAAATTTGGCACTTTTGGGTGCTTTCAAAAAATAATTTAAAAAAAATTCTGACCGACTGACCAACCCACCCTTCAATTTTTTCCCACTAAAGGGTGACACAATTATTTTTTTGTTTTGACCTAGTAGCATGCATGCATAACATCTGCTTCAGCGAGGGGGGTTCCTTTTTGCACAGTAGTATACTTTCTGTACCCCTATCACCAACAAACCTTATTTAAACAAAGTAGGGGGAACTTAGTTATTTCACAATATGCAATGAATATTTTCCTTGTGTAACGTTCGACCTCTCAAACACAAAGCTATTTTGGTTCATTTCAAGAGTTATTAGTCGTAGGTTTGTATTAGAGCAAAAGTTGACGGTATTTAAAGAAAGGATCGGTATATCAGGTTTCAGAATGAATCTATTTTGAGCTGGGAATAAATCGGCCAAATCCTCGATGACACATATCATCTGTCATTTTGAACACTTTTAGAGGGAGAGAAGTCTTAACTTAATGTCGTTAATTTGATCATGACATAATGTGCAACATGAATGTCAGTGACAAATGCCTTTTCCTAATATCAAGTGCAAATTTAATCCATGTAATTGAGACAAAAATGTAGTGTGATAAACAAAAATTCAGTAATAAACCCATCCCTACTGGCATGGAGGTATTATTCCCCACATGCTTACCTCTTCCACACTGTTAAAAATCTTCATTAAAAAAATGGCGCTTTTACTGGCAGCTGGGACTCACAAAAGTTAAACCAACATTTTTGTGTTGCCTGCCTTAAGGCAGGAAGACACATTGGGATCACTTTGTCCACTGTTGTCTGTTGATGTCTGTTATTGTTGTAAAAAAGGGTTAACATTTGCCTGTAATATCTGCATACTTCGATGGATTTAAACCGAACTTGAGTCATGGGATCCCGCATTTGCTGATGAGGTCAAAAATCAAGGTCAACGGTCCTGTGAGGTCAAGTTTTGTAAGATAGGCTGAAATGTCAAATTGAACCTAATTGAAAAAGTTGACGTTCCAATTGGAACCAAACTTTAGTCATCGGTGCAACATGGATCCCTCATTTGTTATGGGTTTAAAGGTCCCATGCCAAGGTCAAAGCTCAATGATGAGACCTATCATTACAAACCGCGATGCAGGCGACACATGCGGTCCGAGGGCTGATGTATTTTTTTACAATTATTTGCGCCCACAAACATAAAACAATGTTTTTTCTACATTTTATTTGCACGTTTCGAGTCCCGGCCGACAGTCAAAAAGACGTTTTTTTAAGAACATTTTTAACACCCATAGTGGAAGTGATTGTGGATGTGATATTTCTATGGAAATATAGAATAAGAAAATTTCTGAAAGCAGTGCTGTTGGCAATGTAAGGGGAATGAAGGCTGTGATAAAAATTATGATCTTAATTATCGTGGAGACATGATGAAAGGACACCCTTATATAGTCATCAATGTGAAAGATTGAATATTTTTGTTTTTATCTTTTCGTTTAACATTTATTTGTGATGGGTAATGAGTTGAGCACCAAATTCAGGTTTTTCCTGGGTCTTTGAGCGAGTTTCCATTGATGAACTATTAGATTCAGGGTTCAACTGTAAATTTGTTCTCTAAATTAGAACCCATGTGATATTTCATTTGTTTATGTTAAGATTGTTGTGGTAATAACTTCCATACTATGTTTGTCCACTCTAAACGACCACCCACCCAACATACACACATACAACAAACAAACAAAATTTTGCATAGACATGATATAATAGGCATGAAATTGGCCTTTTGGGTGCTTAAAAAGCCTTGTATATATCTTTCCAGGTACAGCGTTGGATTGGCATGCGCAACACTGGATTTTGACTCTAAGATTAAAGGGGGCATTTGTTGATATCCAGACTCGTTCCCCCGACTTACGTAAAAAGTTTGGGAGATTTGATATCATCTGAACCACTAGCCTTTTAATGCCTGTGTTGATACATAATCTTGGCAATTTGGCCGTGTCGTAAGAATTGCATTTTTTTGTATTCGTACCGTCTTGACGAAATTATCAGCCAATGGCTAGGGGCGGTGGTGGAAACAAGCACTTGCTCAATTAACACGAAACTACAAGATCGAAATCAACTAAATTTTGGGAATGAAGCTTTTTCAAGGATATATAGTGAACAATGATAAAAGAAGGTTGCTGGAATCACGAAATGCACCCTTAGTGCTACGGCTGCTAAAACCAAATATGCCAGAATTGAGATCCAATGATTTTTGGTCCCCCGTACTTTAGTTGGTAACGGGGGAGATAGAAAATGCCCTGGTCGTTGTGTTGAGGGCATGTGTGTGCGTGCGTCCACTGCAATATTATCTGGATCTAGCACGTGTGGGTGTACTCTCGCCGCATAGATGCATCTCAGTGGGTTGGCGGGATGGTAAAGTGGGTCATATGACATAGGTCAAAGGTCAATATTATGTCAAAATAGGGTTGAAAATTTGGTCAAACAATAGGATATATGTTAAAGCTTTGTAAAACACGATCTTGTGATTCTAAGCAAGTATGGGTGTCAATCTTTGCACCATAGATGTCACCCTTGTAGACGGTGGATGAGTTCGGAGGTGGGCATGTGGCATGTCAAAGGTCTAATATGGTCAAAAAATAGGGTTGGTCAAATTTGGTCAAACGGATCTATTGTTATAAGACTTGTAAACACGGATCTTTGAATCTAAGCAAGTATGGGGTCAATCTTTGCACATAGATGTCACCCAAGTAGATGGTGAATGCGTCGGACAGGTGGGGCATGTGGCATGGGTCAAAAGGTCAAATGGGTCAAAAATGGGCTAAATCGCTATAGCTGCAATTGTGGGCAGGATGATGAAAATGGTGGGTGTGGTCAACTTTCAAGTGCCGAAAAATTTTGAAGGTCATTTTTAAGATCATGTCGGTTCCTTCTCAGGGTCAACCACAAGCGGTGGTAGGATGATGACACTTGGTGGTGTGGTCAGCATTCAGTGCCAAAAAATTTGATCATTTCAAGGTCAGGCGGGTTATCCAAGGTCAAATCACTAAGTAGGTGGGTAGGATGATGAAACTTGGGGGGTGTGGTCAGATTTCAGTGCCAAAAAATTTGAAGATTCATTTCAAGGTCGATGCGGGTCATCAAGTTCAAAGAATTATTAAATTGCTTCATAGCCTGTCAATTGTGGTAGGATTGAAGAAACTTGTATGGGGTGGTCAACATTTCAGTGCGAAAAATTTAAAGGTCATTCAACGGTCAGTCTGGGTCATTCACGGTCAAACACTTTAGTAGGGGTGGTATGGGATGATGAAATTGTGGGTGTGGTCAGGATCAGTGCCAAAAAATTTTGAATATCATTTCAAGTAATGCGGGGTCATTCCAATGGTCCAAAATCAATAAGATATGTGGTAGGATGAGGAAACTTGGTGGGTGTGGTCAATTCCGTGCCAAAATTTTGATGGTAATTTCAGGTCATGTGGGGGTCATCAAGGTCAAATCCATAACATGGTCGTTGGTGATGAAACTGGATGGGGTGTAGTACGAATCATTGCAAACATTTGAGGTATTTCAAGGTCCTGGGGTTATTCAAGGCAACTAACTCAACGTGTGTGGTAGGTCATGCAAACTTTGTGGATGGTCAAACATTTCTAACCGAAAACATGTGAAGGCAGTTCAGGTTCAAGTAGGGTCATATAAGGTCAAAGAAGCAAATAGTTGATGGTCAATGAGTCAACATTGATTTTACCGTCAAATTGCACTGCTATGGCAGCAGCTTCAGTGGTTTAGAATACTTCTGATTCAATCCACCATTCCCTGTGACCTTAAAATTATATTCCCTCCATTTACTATCGAGACGGGCGGGGGACCTTTGTGGTTCGAGACTCGCGCCTTGTGTTATTGGAGCACCTCTGCTTTTTATATGCTTAATGACCTTAATTGACAGTTCCCATTGATGGTATGTTGTTATGTTGTAATTGGTTCACTGATAGAAAATACAATTTAAGGTTGCAATGAGGATTTCACGTTCATGCTTAAACTGCAGGTCAATTTGTAAATGTTATTTATTCATTGAAAATCTAGCATTTGTTATTAAGGCAATGAGAGAGTTCAAGGTCGTCATTTTTCTGTAATAGTAGTGATTTCTATAGATAGACAGCACTAGATTCCCACCTTTTATTTGGCTACAGAAATAACTCAAAATGAAAACAAAAAGTGATGTAGATTATTATATTTCAAGGAAAACATGGGCTGATGTCTCATATTTGCTAGATAGGAAATTAGAAATTTCACCAATTTTGTACCAAAGAAACAGTTCTCGGCTTAATCGTGCATATGGTGGAGGTTTTGATTAGAAGTTTTACACAGTGCAAAAATCGAATTTTCACATTGTAGGGACCACTGTTTATTGAAATCTCTGTTGCACCTTTAATGTTCCCAATTGTGTGAGATGCAATTTGAACGGATCTACTTTTTGAGGCATGTTGCAAATAGAGTGGCTACTAGCTAATATTTCTAAATGTAGATAATATAGCACGTTTTGTAAAATCACATTACTTCAAGCTGATCAACTGATTGTAAGGTCACACATTCTACTACTTATAAATAGAAGTCAAACAGGAAGCTTTGACATAAAAAGTGTCTTTCGTTAGGGTCTATGATTAAGTGCTATTTTAGGTATTAGATCATATACAAATGTCCCCTACTGCGATATTTTGTTTGTGTAATAAGCTTTACTTGGAATGTTTTCGATTTTTTGTTTGGTTTTTGAATACCGAGTCTGAAAGGGGGTAATGTGATGATTATTATTGGGATAACCATTGAAAGGATTAAGATCAAAGCAATAATCAGATTTGGGGAAATGGGACAAATTAAACCAACTTTCCTCAAATTGTTAATTTAAGGTCCCAGGAAAAAGGAGATGAATAAACCTTGTCCAAAATCGTATGGGACATTCCATTCCCCTAACCGGCCAGAAAAAAAGGAATCCACTACCAGCTGCAATCATTAGTGAAACTAATGATTTTTAGTCAGTGTAAGAATTAGATTCACACCAGTCCACTGGAATTTCATACTCTTGAAACACAATAGTTTCACTAATAATGTCAACCACCAACCGAAATATTGAATGCTTTCTATATAGTCCCTCCTTGTAGACTTGACACCAAACCATCATTCTATTTGCATTTCATTGGGACTTTAAACCAAAACGCCAAGCCCCTGGAAAAATCACCAGATCCACTTTAGTTACAAAAGTGGATGTACGTGATTACCAGTTGCAGCAAGTCTAATTAAAATAGGGACCTGATTTTATTACAGAAATTGTTATTCCATTCCAGTAAATGGCCAGAAAAGACACTACCCGTGATCAGTAGTGAACTAAGATTTTCAGTCAGGGTCATGAATTGATTCAAACCAGTCACCTGTAATTTTCAATTACTCTCTGAAAAATCCAATAGTTTCATAATAAGTCCCCACAACCCAAAATTGAATGCTTTCTAGATAGTCCCTCCTTGTAGACTGACACAAACCACATCACTTCTATTTGCCTTCGGGATGTAAACCAAAACGCCAAGCCCCTGAAAACCACCAATATCACTTTTAGTTACAAAAGTGGGATGTACGTGAATTAACAGTTGCAGCAAGTCTAATTAAAATGGGATCCTTATGTTATTACAGAAAGTGGTATTCCCATTCCAGTAAACTGGAGAAAAAAGGAACTACCGTGACTCATAGTGAAACTAATGATTTTCAGTCAGGTCATGAATAGATTCACACCAGTCACCTGAATTTTTCTATTACTCTGTAAAATAATAGTTCACTAAGGTCACCACCAACCAAAATATTGAATGCTTTCTCATATAGTCCCTCCTTGTAGACTGGACACAAAACCCATCAACCCCCTCCCCCCCCCCCCCCCCCCCCATTCTCTTGGCATTTAATGGACTTTATAACAACACGCCTAGCCCTGCAAATCACCAATCAACTTTCAGTACAAACGTGGGATCTGACGTGACTACCAGGAGCAAGTCTAATTAAAATAGGGATCACTGATTTGATTACAGAAATGTTATTCCATTCAGTAAACTGGCCAGAAGAAAGACACTACCAGTGACATCATTAGTGAAACTAATGATTTTCAGTACAGTGTCATGAATAGCTTCACACCAGTCCTGGAATTTTATATTACTCTCTGAAAAATCAATAGTTCAATAATTGGTCACCACAACCCCAAATATGCATGCTTTTCTCTATAGTACTCTTTGTGAACTGGACCCAAACACATCAATTTCATTGCATCCTGGGACCTGTTAATTAAAACAAAAACGCCCAAGCCCGCTAAATCACCAATATCACTTTTAGTTACAAAAACGTTGTTGGGGGATGTTGTATGTACGTGACTTACCGGTGCAGCAAGTCTAATTAAAATAGGGGATCCCTGATTTTATTACAGAAATTTAAAGAAAAAACCAAAACGTTTTCAAACAATCAAAAAACTTAAAAAAAAAAAAAAAAAAAAAAAAAAAAAAACCAAAATTTCATCTTGTGAGAAAAATTGAGGTTGATGTTATCGCAATATGGTGGTAAACATGCTTGCTCCAAGCACAAGACATCGTCATGTTGCCTTAATATCCAACTACGGTGGGTTCATCAGAGAGTGTTACACTAAAACAGTTTGTAACCGGTTACACGGGTTCTTGCCTTTCGTTCCCCAAATGAGAGATCAGGAAAAGTAAGTAATAAAATGATAGAATTAACAGTATAACATGTCACTTTGTAAAATGTCTGTTTTAGTGGCCCCAAAATTATATTGTTGCCCCTGCTTCGCCTGCCTTCACGCCTTCCCCCCAAATTAAAGTTTGTTTGCCACGTCTCCAAATATTGACTTCATAAGATGCATCATTTATTGTGATAGCATGTTCAATTGAAGAAGAAACTTTTCTCTAAAATGGCCATCTTGAGTGATCAACGGAAAAAATATAAGGAAAAACTGAAGACCTACACAACCTCCAATTTGAAGCTTGTGACTGGAGCCATCCTGAGTGATTATCCACATTTTAGTCACAGATTTTTCCTCTTGGTTAAATTCAATAGGTAACAAATATGCATGTTTATATATGCTTAAAAATACATATATGAATATCAAATTTCAAGTTCTTGTGGATGCATGAAAACAAAAGTAGAGGTTATTGCAAGTATATTGGGTGTGTGAGATGAAAAATGTTTATATGGCTAGATATTTTTCACATGTTGTGTTTTGTTAATGCAGTATGTCAAGATTGTGGTGCTTGCTGCAAAGCAACAAAGCCGATATGGGTATAGCCATGGGACAGGGTGTCGCCGCTCTGAGCCTTGTTGAGGGAGCATTGTGAAAGAACACCTCTTGAATTGGATCTAGGGTTTAGAAAACATGTTATGTTACATGTATACAAGTATGTGTGTGAATGCATGATATCGTCGGCTTCATCATGTATGATCTATTCACAAAAATGTGTTTTGAGAAAAATCGCACTTGAAAATCTTCCCTGGGAAAGGATTGACTACCGATGGTGTCATTTACTACCCGCAAACGGAATATTCAGAAAACACGTCAGAGTTTTAATCAGGAAAAATAAATGGGATCTCTAGCCACCACTGTTACTATGACTGTAAACTTATAGATCAGTATGTGAGTAGATGTTTGTCTTTTCCAACGAGGTCTCAGACGAACACAGATAGACCAGGTTGTAACATATTCATACCGTTATTATATAAAAAGGCGCAATTGTCGTATCAGGGCATCACATAGTGATTATGGTCCGAAGCGCTGGATGTGATACGCTTGAATAGACGGTATGGGAAACAAGAATATTATTATCGATTTTGATTTCTTAGATAGAAACACAGATAGCTAGTATTATACCATTCATCGGTGTGTTAAAGTACGCATGTACAATATTTTTAGTGTTCACATAGTGATATGTCAGAAAATAGGTTTGTATGGAAAACTAAATTTGAATGAAATGCACATAGATTCAAATTTGATGCTAATGAATTGTATTAATTAGGTAGAGTCCAAATCTGAAATCTGTATTATGCAGTGTTCAACGTAAAGTAACACTACATTTTCTAAAAATGTCAAAAATATGAGATAGAACGGTATGTGATGCAGCCGACGCTATGTGTGGATTGCATTCACGTATGCAGGTTTGACTTTACAATAGCGAACCGCAGGTTTAGTTGTCCTTGGAATTTCCCCTTTGTTTATTCTGTCATAACAATTAGAAACAGCTTCGATGTTCTGAAGTAAACTAAAAATCGTCTGTGTGTTTCTGCACTGGCACACACACACGTCAGTTGTGGTACCAATGGTGGCCAAAATTTCAGATAAGTCATTGGTTTGTGCACACAGAAAAAGATATCAAGATCACAGGTGGCACTCAAACGGTATGTGGTGTGTTGAGACCTGCAACAAGAAAGATTGCCTTCTTGCGTACCATTTCCTGGTAATGATATGCCAAGGACGGGTAAGTGCACTAGCGCATGTGGACCTTTGGTGTGCCACATATTAGATAACCCAATTAACGTCCCTGTTTCAGGGGCTCTTGAAAGGTTCTTCAGGTCTGACACAGTAGCTGAAAATGTCAAGCACTGCCCAAAGCCTTGGCAAAAAAGGATTGTGAAGTGGTCTTCAGGTGACACAACAGCTTGAAGAACATTCAAATTTCAAGAGCCTGACAAAGACTTTGGCATAACGTTTGATGGGAAGTGCTGACAAATGGCAGAGATGCATTACAACTCTTGCATTCATGCAACGATATGCGTGTGGGTATAGGTGTGTCTGTCACAGGTCTGTCTAACCACAAAACTGGCATGATTGACTTTAGGATTTAAATTGGTTAGGTGAGGCCGTTTACTCAGAGGTTATTTCTGGTTCCATCTGCGGATATTAACAGATTGTAGAGGATTTAATTAATTAGAGGGATTTGCACTTACATACGTGGCAAATAGATAAGTTGCCATAACTGTAATTAGTAGATTATTGACACCGCGACTTGTAAATTTCAGTAAAATATAAAAGGCACTACTGATGACCAGAAAGTGAGATGCTCCATTGAAGTTTATCTGAAATATCATAGTTCATGTTTAGCCCTAAGTAGTTTTAGTGACTAGACTGTTGACCTCTGGTATATTAAAAACAAAAGAGGATATCCTGGATGGACAGTTAGATCAATGTCTCTCTTGTATCTGGCCTCGTATCGATTGTAACGCTCTAATTGCAAAACCTGACGTCAAACGAAGGAAGACGGGGATAACAAGCCGAGTCATTATGTCTTAATGTTAGTGCAGATTAAGGGGTGAGACAATCGGCACTAATTTGTTAACATCAAATTTTGTGAGCAATGTATGGCAACATCAATTGATGCTGATTAGGATGCTTGTAAAGCTTTTGTGTTGTTATAGGAGACTAAATCATGGAGGCAGAGAGAATTTGGAAAATGTGGTATGGGCGGTGATATACTGCTTCAAGAAGTGGTTGTCATCAAATTGAAGTTAGCTGAAGTTTAGTGTCAATGTTTCTAGTGAATTGGTTTTCAATATCAAAAACTGAAAGTAAGGCTGTCTATTCTAAATGTTTAAACGCCAGCCGGCCATTTAAACAGATAGTAATATTGCAAAATGGTTAAACAGGAAGCTTACTTTCATACCCAAAGTTTGCAAAATTCAATAAGGAAAGCCACATTTTCCATCACTAAATCGCAAAATGAGTACAAAAGTTCTTTATAAACAGTATTCGCCGGAAAAGTCGCCACTTACAGAAGTTACCAAAAGCATGTGAACCAGCAAGGCATTCCCACTGTTACTTCCAGGTGACGGGCTTGCCGTTGCCGAAGTAGCCAATCACGCATGCTGTACTATAGCGCGACGGCTGCCAAAAATCAAAGATGCCAACATCAACATGCACGATTGCCGATGTGGTGATACTTTACTGTGAAAGTCAACTTTTTGATAAAATTTTATGTAAAATATGTTGATTATTTTTTGCAATAAATAAAACTGACCCTTGTATTAAGTTAGCAACTTAATAGATGGAAGTATGACTGCATGTAAAGCAAAGCTACCGGGCGATTCCGATGGGCTAGCCTATCTTCTGATGCTGACTGGCAGTGAGGTAAATATCTCGCTAGCCATTCGTTTAATTGTTTAAACGGTCGAAAATTTTCCGTTTAAACGTAAAGACAATTAAACGGAAAATGACACCCTTAACTGAAACGTTAACTGTAAGCTAACCTAACTCTTAAACCTTAATTAAATTCCTAATTGTAAATTGAAAAAATTGTTTATTCAGAGAAGTGTGTAGCTCACGTTGGTCGTTGCATGTACTTAGTCTACGTGCAACACGATGGTGCACCATTTTGGCAGGGAAGGCGAGGCGTACATTCTAAACTGTCCTAGAAATTATGAGCCAGAGTATAGTCAATTTTCTACACAGTTCAAGGACTCCTTAGTCCCAAACCTTTAATATTGAGAGCCCTAATGCAGGCTACTGAAGCTGAAGCATGCATAGTTAGCCAACAAATTTCTGTCATCAATCATTAGCACAAACAAGCTAGAGAAGTTAATAAGGTAATTAAAATATATAGTACCAATATTTCATAAGTAACACGCCGTTGCTAGGCACATGTTGGTAAATATTGGTCATTTTTGTTATATACAAAACGTGTGTGATTTACCCAGGGCTATTGAGTCACAAATAAGATTGATGGATTGGATAGTAATTTAGAGACATCATGGTATCAAATGTGAATGGTTAAGGGGACACTGGCACATCTTGTATATAGGGCGCCCTCAATTTTGGTCAAAACTGAGTTTTAGTGCATGTTTGGATTGCTTTTACATACATGTGTTAAACCTTGCCTGAAATGAATAAACCAAAAACAGTTTCTGTGTGTGTAATTCAAGTAATTTTGTAATAAATCCACTCCAAAGACTTACGTTGTGTAACTGAAACACAGAAAATATGCATCAGAGTAATGTAAATCTCCCTGTAAACCCTTCTGACTGGTCAATGATGGCCACCTTATTTATGTTGTCATTGCCCAAAGGTTCTTGATTTACTATATGTATGTAAATTTAACTATTAAAACAAGGATCTTTTGACTGAAAGTGAATCGAAAAAGTTGGAAATGCGGATCAACCATCTTTGACTTGAAACTAGGGCTGTGGCTGAAACTAGTGGCTATTAAAATAATATTCCTTGGTGTCAAACTATTTTATTGCTCAATGGAAGCCTTGAAATTGCAGTTGCAAAGGCGCAAGTTTGACTTGGTTGATGGCCACTTCAGTGTCTAAGGGCGCCAACAACGTAAAGTGGCACTTTTCACAAAATATGAAATTTCTTCAATTGCTCTCAAATGATAGTCCTAGACCATTGGAAGAATACAGGTATATTTTACACATAAAATAACATACCAAAAAGAACATTAATAAGAGGCTAAAGACATCCAATTAATATGTAGGCTAACTTTAAGTTTGCCGTAACTTTAATCAACAAATGTGTCTATTACATTAATATCGTAGACTCGTACTCATTGATATTAAAACCACAAAGGCCACAGACTGGTCAAACAGGGTGCATGCCATGGGAATCAACCCCGCCTTGTATTTTCTTTTGTTAAATGCCATTTCCATCATCTGCTGAATAAATGGCACCGGAGTCATTTAATCATAAAATCGCTCTGTTTACCCAAACGGGCAATGATTTGGTATTAATCATTTCAGGTGAGGGCTAATGTATATAAAAGCTTTACAACCATGTTAAAATATCAATTTTGAAAAATCTTGAGGGCACACTATTTTTCAAATGTGCCATTGTTTCTTTAAGTAAATGGATTAACAGATCATGGTTTATTGACAATGCAATTGCAGTAAAAACTGATCTTTTGGAAAATTTATTCCTGACCCTTCCAAAATTGCTCCTGTTTCAGGTAAAATCATGTGAACCAGGAGCAAATTTTGACAAAAAAGCCCTGGTTCCTGTGACCTTAGTTCGAGGCTTGGTTCAATCCATTTCAGCTATTTTAAGGAATGTGTATTTTGCTGGAAATATGCCTGTACCCCTTTAAAAGACTATGGGCACTTGTATTTGTGCCATTTACAATTATAATGCCAAACAATTTCTCTCCCTGATAATCAGCTGAGTATTTTGTTTCCATAGTGAACATGTGTCAGAAGGAAAACATTTTGAGCTTTTAAGGAATTTTCTTCTGATTTTCCTGTCAATCACTTCAAAGTATTGC
>JAMKCH010033695.1:0-31681 GCA_023653785.1 Ophioderma brevispina
GATGCGGGCTCCCCACTGAAATATTCAAGCGTCTGAAAAAGTTTTCGGTTAGCACACCCATGCGCTCTCTCAGGTTTTATCGTTTTTTGATTGTGTACACCGCTTATCGTGTTTCAATTTGGATATAAACTTTTTCCGATTTAGCTCAGAGAGGTTCCAGCTATTTGGAAGCTTAAATGTAGTCGGCAATTAGAGTGGTTTTTGAATTGACGTGAAACAGGCGAAAGCTTAGAGTTTAGACTAGACCTCATTATTGCATGTCGTATCATAAAAAAATGGCCACACCTATATATGAACTAAACCCTTAAATAAAATTATGGCTTAGTCTGATTATTTTAAATCTACAAATGATGAATAAAGAAATAAATAAGTAAATAAATATAAAGTAGTAAGTTAATAAATTGCTTACGTGTTGATATCCGGTGTGACCGCCGAGAAGTCCCGCCGGGAGCCACAGTCCGACCTCCATAGACGAATAAACGGAATAAACGTGATGGGTGAAACATAATGTTGCGTGAAGGAGTCAACTGAATTGAGTGCCCTATTCTTTAACGTTGTGCCGGACTCTGAATAAACGGCCGAAACGACATTACCTCAACACCGGCACTTCGGCTACGTACAACATGTGTATTTATGATGTATTATTGTATTTATTTTTTATTAATTATGTATTTATTTTTTATTAATTAATGTCAATTTATTTATTTATTTATGTTGCATTTCGTGATTCTAGCACAATAGGTTATTTCCAAGCGTTCATTGATGTTTGTATCACACATAGGCCACTGGGTGTTAATCGGTTACGGACAGAAAATTACAAAATTACGAAATTTCTTCCAGAGTAGATCCGAATGTGCACGTAAGATTAGCACAATACGTTCTACTTAGGGCAACGATTTAGATAATATACACGTACTAAACAAATATCATTTTTTTATGTATGTCGGGGGGACGAGACAAGACGGGTTTTGGTCTTAATGTGCAACACGCCCTATAACCTCTACGTGTAAATGAATAAATTAGTGTTCTAAAAAGGGTTAACCGCCTGAGCTAACCCTTGTGTATATGTAGTAATAGTGGTAGTAGTAGTAGTAGTAGTATAGTAGTAGTAGTGCTAGTAGTAGTAGTAGTAGTAGTAGTAAGAGTTAGTAATAGTAGTAGTAGTAGTAGTAGTAGTAGTAGTAGTAGTTTAGTAGTAGGAGTAGTTAGTAGTTAGTAAGTAGTAGTGTAGTAGTAGTAGTAGTAGTAAGCAGCGCAGAAGCAGCAGCAGCAGCAGCAGGAGTATTTGTAGCAGTAGTAGCAGTAGCAGTATTAGCAGCAGTAGTAGCAGCGGTAGCAGCAGTAGTAGTAGGAGCAGCAGTAGTAGGCAGCAAGGCAGCAGCAGTAGCAGTAGTAGCGTAGCCAGCAGCACTGCAGCCGCAGCAGCAGCCGCAGCAGCAAGCAGTAGTAGTAGTTCTCTTTATCGTTGTCCAAAAACAACTGTGGTCTCAAAATATGATCCAGCCAGAGAGGAGTACAACGTCTGGCTGATTCACTGAATACCGCAAAGTCCTGTTTGTGCATTGTGCTCCCGCAGTGGTGACCAAGAGGGTGCATTGTCTGTGGTGCGGTTCCACAACCACAGATCGTATCATGATCTGATTCCCGATAACCCCACTTCTGCCGGAAAACCTTGATCGGGCCAAGTTCGGGTTCTCAATCTGTTCGGCATCGCCATTCAGACCATGAGGAGTCAGCTCCAGGTGGGGGAGGCTCACGGTTCAATACCGATAGATGTACTTGGTTGATGGAAAGTCTTTCTTGCCACCAAGGCGACCATCTTGGACGTCTAGATGTTTAAAGGTTGGACTTTACTGGGCTAAGAAACTCTCTCTGGAGTTAAGGCGGTTGGCAGCAGGTATTGTCCAGACATGGGGTGCTTCACTTTAGATACTTGGCAGCTCGCTTGCATGCTCGCTACCGCTAGCTACGAGGATGTCTGTGGAGCAATTCCTGCTAGGAGTATAAGGTTTCCGTTGGTGTTGGACGGAGGCATCCTTAGTGATAAGCCCGGCAGGAGGCATTTAATGCTGATTTAAGCTTCTTGGCATGGGTTGTCCTTTCCCATACAGGGATGAATACTTGCACATGCGTTAGCACAGGGGCAATGCTTCACTGTTATAAAAAATGTCCGTAAATTAGAAAAAGATTTTCGTAAATTACGGAAAATCTGTTTTACAAACACAAAAAAATAAAAAACAAAAAACATAAAAAATGTTAATACGGAAATATTTCAAAAATTTCTGGCAGCATATTTCCGGATTTTTTTTTTTGTTCCGTATTTTAAATTACGGCAAAATTCTGTTAAAATACACAGTTTTCCTATATGAGACAAATTTCTGTAAAGTACTGTCAAATTTCCGTAATGACGAAATTTCTGTAAATTACCCTAAAATTGACTGGAATGGAAATACTGCTGCCAAAATTTTCCGTTAATTTACGGAAATTTTTTTAACAGTGTTCGATCTTAGGGTATGTGGCGAGCACCCCATCTTGTGCCGTGAGTTGTCTCAAGATGTTTATTGCGTTGAAACATAATTTGCTTCTTCGTATTCTCGAGTGGGGGTCTTTTAAGAGGAGAGGAGAGTGCGGTCCAAGGTAACTCCTAGGTAGAGAGGGTTATCCCAGTGCTCCAGGGGAGTTCCAGACCAGGTAACTTAAAGGGCATGACGTTTGGCTTAAACGGTTTTTGAGTAGAGGAAAGCACACTGTGTCTTAGAGGGATTTGCCGTAGGTGGTTTCCTCATAATAAAGAGTTAGTTCATCAAAGGCTTTGGAGAGTCTCTCTTCAAACAACTGTATAGTGTTAGTAGTAGTAGTAGGTAGTAGTAGTAGTAGTAGTAGGAGTAAGGAGGTAGTAGTAGTAGTAGTAGTAGTTAGTAGTAGTAGTGTAGTAGTAGTAGTGTAGTAGTAGAGTTAGAGTAGGCAGTAGTAGTAGCAGTAGTAGTAGCAGCATGCAGAGCGCAGCAGCAGCAGCAGCAGCAGTAGGAGTAGTAATCCAGAGTAGAAGTAGTAAATTCACTCCAAATACTTTACTGTATTCACTCAAAAAATAAATTTGTTACATTAATTATATTGAGTATTTCAAACGAGTAATCTTTAATTGATCACTAATCATGTATTTAATTGAAATGTCTCAATGTTTGAATCAGTACAATCATCCCCCCCCCCACCCCACACACTCTTTCTACATGTAATCACATTAATTTATGCGCTTATTTA
Organism: Ophioderma brevispina; assembly: GCA_023653785.1. NCBI lineage: Eukaryota > Metazoa > Echinodermata > Ophiuroidea > Amphilepidida > Ophiodermatidae > Ophioderma > Ophioderma brevispina. The sequence continues at coordinate 3,262 of JAMKCH010033695.1, forward strand.
TAACAAGACATTATCAAGTTAGTTCATTAGTAATCAAGTTGCTGCAAGTCAAATTATTTTGTGGGCATGTGGGGAAATGGGAAACAAAAGAGAGGACGAAAACGAAAAAAAAAAAGAATGTTTTTGACGTAGGTACTATTGCTTTGTTTTGCATTGCATTAACCATCTTTTAATACGTACTGCAATTATCATACATGCAAGTGATTTTAGGCTACCACGAAAAAAAAAAAAAAACGAAATTTTTTTAAATGAAACCTAACCAAACGGAGGTGGTCATAAGACATCACCAAGATTGAAAATAAAATTTGAGTTTCGAAAATACGTACCAAAAATCGCACGAAAAATACTAAACCAATAGGATTTCACAAACCTTCATCAACAAAATGGCATTTTGGGTAAATGGAGATGTTGTATATGCTTGTCTAGAGAAACTATGTAGAAATATATATATAACCATATAGTTCTAGTTTTGGACAATTCATACATGTATTATATTTCCGTGATGGTCAGTAACTACGGTCCATATTTCCCATAGGTTTGTACAGGGAAGCGCGAAATCATTTGCGATCAAATGGAAAATGCGGTTAGCATATAAAGGATCAACTAATTTTTTTTTGGTATTTATGATTTAGTTACAAGTACATATGTGCATATCTTTTCAGAAGAAAAATATTTGTGGTACAGTGTGTACGAAAAGAAACGTGGTGCAAATTTAGTGTTAGAGATTTGACATTGTTTACATTCCTAAAACACTTGGCATCAAATGTATAAACACCTAATGGTCAAATCCTAAATGTTAGATTTTAAACATGTTAGATAATAAAGGTGTTTGTTAGGTATTTAAAACAGACATTTCCAAATGTGTAAAAACGTGGTGCAAAATATAGTGTTATAGAAAAGTGTAAATTTCTAAGGCACTCTTTTTGCAGTGGGTTGTATACTAATACTACTACTACTACTACAAAAAAACAGTAATTAAAAAATTTTAAAAAAAGAAAAATACTACTACTACTACTACTAATTTATTGGTACTATTTTATTTTATTGACGAAGACATGTCTATTTACCGAGACATTATTACATATGACGCCCAAGGCAACATTTTACTACAGAGAGGAATGTAAGGTTTTTGAGATACTTGTCTCTGTGGGGGGGAGAGCCAGGTCCTCGTTTCAAATCCCAACAGGGCCGCTTGCTGATTTTTTTTCTTTGAGTAATATTAAAAATCAGAAACCACGTTAGATTTGGCAAACCATCATAAAGGCATTCTGTCCTTCGGAGGGGCCGATAAGCCGTAGGTTGCATGTACTAATTACTTCGCCACACACATTTTACTCATTGGACTCAACTGATCATGTACACTACAGTCTGTTTAGAAAAGAGTAGGGTTAAAACCTCAGATTATTCCCTGTTCGGGTTGGCTACAGGTGTATAGGATTTGTATATTAGTGTATATAACAGCCTGAACTCGACCAAGATCTGAAGTATCCGATGGAAAGGCACTAAGGCCTAGAGTAGTATATTCATAAATACTACAACAACTATCGGATTTTTGGTTGTTTCATCCGTTTGTTTGTGTATTTTTTAGTATTTTTCCTCATAATAAAAGAGGCAATAATTTCAGTTTTAAAAGAAGAAGAAATGACAAGAACCGAAGGAACGACACAAACAAATACACAACACAAAAAAAGAAGATCCACAAGTTATTTCATGAGTTCATGTATTCAATTTTACTTTTTTTAAAAAGATTTCGTAAAATTTACGTGAAATTTATGGCAGCATAATTTCAGACTTTTTAGCGCGTAAATTTGCAGAATTGCTGTCAATAACGGAACTTTGCCAGTAATTTTTACAGATAATTGTCTCTTATTATGGAAAAAAATTTGATTTTAACAGAATTTCCGTATTTAAAAATTACGGACCGAAAAAAAAAAAAAAAGTTTCGGAAATTTTGCTGCGGAAAATTCCGTAAATTTCCATTAAATTAAAATTTTATGTTTTTATTTTTTATTTTTATTGTTTTTTCTAAAACATATTTCTGTAAATTTACAAAATTTCTAACGTGTATACAAAACAGACAAACAGCAGTGGGCGATGTTGGAAAATCAAAACCCTGCCGTCGAACTCCAACCTCTTCGTCTAAATTAGACGGCATGCAGTTACACGCGCGAGGGAAATATAACAAGAATTATTCTAAGATAAACATAAGGACGAATTCAAAGCATAATAAAGATGAAATGGTAAATCACCGTCATGTACTATAAATAATAAATGCGAAGAGAAACAAGTCACATTAGTCCCTGATATCCAATTGCGTACTTCCTCCCAAGCCCAATTGTTCATTATAAATCTGGGGTAGAGAGCTAAAAACTATGGCAAGAGTAGCCAAATGGATGTATGTATTAAGGAGCAGACAAGAAATCTCCATCGCAGTGAAGTGATTGCATATACAATACAACCGCCAGCGAGTTAGCTCTGTGTCGTAAGAACGCAAGATGAGCTGATGAGTTATTACTCTCATTATTGTGTCATTTGTCTATACCGAATCTTGTCGTGTAATTTTCCAAATATTGTACAAAGATAATCATTCTAACATCCGACACCGCGATTTCTCCCTTGTCCGCTTGAGTTGATGCTCTTTCGATTGTATCAACTGGTTCAATAATCGCAGGTTGTAAATGACAGGAAACCACTTTTTAACGGCTGGCTGATGATCAGGAATCGGGCAGCTTGCGAGACTATAATTTGCGGGCGGCCGGTCAAGTGTGTTTGCCCAAAATTTGAGGAAATCTTTTTGTTTTATTTATTTTTCTGTATTAGACTCGAAATCATTGCTAATGTTCAGGATAACATCATAAAACATGAATTGATAGACTCCATCCATGCGGGCGATACTCTGGTTTCTGGCACACACGGCCGGCCAATACGGGTTTGTTGGTTTCCGTGTGACTTACGATGTGGCTCACAAAAAAAAGGAATATAATCACTCAATTTTAAACACAGGATAAGGTCAAGAAAGAAGGGAACTTTTCGTTTTAAGCTTCCCGATCGCGTGGTGTAAAAGTATTATTTGACAATACTAGCTTAGGGAAATTATTTGCAAACCTTTAACGAATATTCGCAATAATGATTGCGTTTATTAGGCATAACTATTTGCGTTTATCGCAAAACATGCGATGACCACGCAATAGGTGAACCAAGCCAGACATGACGTCAAAATGCCTCATAACACCAAAATTCTGCCGTATTCACTGTTCAGCGGGGGATAGAGAGAAGCAATCGAAGTAAAGAGTCTTGCTCAGGGACACAACACGTTGCCGACAGGGTGATCGAACCACACGGACCTTTGGATCATCAGCGAGTGCTACCATGTTGTTTCATCAACAAGCGCTGCTCTCGCAGGAACTCAACTGAAAGTTTAAGGGAATAAAGTTTTCTGACGGATGTCATAACCCTAAACCAAACAAAAAGTTGTAGAACACCGAAATGCACCTTAAATTTAATGTTGGGCATATTTACTCTTCAAACATTGCCTATAAGCTTTCGTATAATTCAACGACTTAGTGAAGTTTTAAAAATACAGTACTTGCACAACAATCAGTATACTTCAATTATTGTCCTATTTTAGGTATTTACTGTTAATTTGACTGTAGGTGTTTTTTTTTTCAGAGTCATTGACCTGATACATGTCCATCTTCAAGATTGCATCACCAATGTGAACTTCTGAGTATTAGAAACTATACATACATCTCGTACTGAGTTAACACGGATAGTTATATTGTTATCTCTTACAGAGAGCTCGGGCCACGTAAACATCTGGCAGAAAGGTGTCTGGTGGATTCGCAATGGTACCTTCAGTACTAGCAGACGTGCAACCCATACCAGCAGACCAATGGGGCGAGTGAGACAATGGAAAGTACATCTCGTAAGATGTATCGTTCATTACAACAAATAAAACATTAAGGGGATGGCCGATTTAAGGATAGAAGTTTTCATCGGATAGAGTGCCTCACCCAAAAAAAACCCACCTGGAAAGTTTGGCCGTATTTCAAGCGTTTCAGTGAGAGCAGAAACGTGATTTCGTAAGCCCAATAGAGATACTGTGTAAATTAATATTGGTCGACAAAATGGGATACATTTCACTCAACTTCCAAACCAAAGATTCTTTGCCCTAAGACTTCTCAGGGTAAATGAGACAAAGTAGCTTCTCTGATACCAAAATGTTGACACATCCGGTAAAATCGGCTTATGGGGACGAGGCATTAGCGATAGGGCCAGACCTTTAAGTGTATTATGGTCGTGAACGTCCCATTGGTATATATAGGGGTGGGGAGCATGTGGACCCCTTGGAAACCAACCATTGCAGTTGGAATTCGGTACCCCAAACTGGTCATGGATGGGGTACTCAACACGGACCACATACCAGAAAAACAATGAAATCGGTTTATCGATTCAAAATGGCGGTTAAAAAACCGATGTGTTGTCACAAAATTTCTCCCGCCCAAAATGAAAACCACTTACCCGAAGGATATTTCCCCCCAAAATGGCTCATAATAGTAGAACATTATGCATTGCTAAAAATACTTCAAACTGGTTTGCAAGGAATACACTATAAATTTACAGTTTGTTGTAAAAAGAACATAAAACTGTACAGTAAAGTTTAGTTTGGTGTAAACAGATAACACTGAATGTTATATTGATTGCGTTGATTACGTTCGTCCCCATGGAGTTTTGGACCTCTTCAATGTCGGAGAGGGGTCAAAATAAGCTCTACCGGGAAAATGCAAGAATTCAAATGCACGTGCCACACCGGATTATTTGGAGGACACTCCATTCATTAACTCACTCAGCTGCCACTGAATACAATTTCAGTTGTATGGTAAAAACGAAACTATAATGTATTGCAGGCAAAGAGGTTCTTATAGATAGAGAGGCAAAAAGTTAGAATCTGTAGAAATTCACCGTCGCGCATGTTTTGCCAACCAAAAAGAAAACCTAGAGTACAACAATAGACGCAATGGCTGCCGAGTTCTTTCAATACTGTGGGTGAGCTTTGCATATACACTATCGGTAGTGATACAAATTAATGTATGTGTTAGAGGTGGCCGGTGTCATTAATAGGTAACCTGGTCATTTGTCAGATACCTCTTTTTCTAAAATGCAATGCGCGCTTAGGTGAAAGATGTATAAGAGGTGGTTTATTTAAATCAAGACGAATGATGTGTCATTTCATCCGTTGTGTGGCCATGGGTAGGACAAAATTAACCACCCAATAGCACCCAAAATCCAACAATGAATTTGGCGGGTGTTTGTATCGAATTGCATATGTGGGATACACGCACCCAAAATGATAATTATGGCACTATTCAAATGTTACGCGCCCAGCAGGACGACTGTTTTGAATGAGTTTACCCCCTTGATTGCAGGTATTAACATGCTCACACTAACACGATGAACAGAGGTCCTGCGCCTCATGGAGTATTTCACCTCCGCAAGAATGGTACGGGGCAAATTCAGATGAATCGAGTATAATAGAATCTGTTAAAAAGGTATTTTACGGAATTTGATGGTTAAAATACACAGAAGTGTAGTATCATCGTAAAATGAAAAATCATAAAAGTGTATAATCAGTTTGACATTATTGAAAGTTCCAATAAGAGACCCACCCTTTTAATGTTGTCATAATGGTATTTGAACATACTTTTTACGGAAAAATCCACCTTATTTTACGGAGGCGTTGAGAGAATCAAGCAAATACTAAAATAGGAAAAAAATTATTCTTGTGTTTACCCTTAAGGGCTTAAGATTAAACAATTAATGGATAGGTTACGCAGATGCTAGCTATAACAGATATTCATTAGCCGGAGATTCGACAAATCATTAGTCGTATCTATAGCGCTAATCCATTGCCGGGGCTTTTTTTGGGGGGGGGGGGGGTGGGGGGAGGACTAAGTGGGTACGAGCGCTATCAATTGGTACACTACAGCCCGCGGATAGAAATGTGAGAAGTGTTAAGTGGTAGTATTACAATAGATACACGACAAACCTTGTGTTTTATTATCCACCATCCTAGCAGATATGTCAAGGAAGTAGGTGACCCTAAATTTATATTAGAGATAGGTAAATATTTTCATAAAATTCAAGTAGCGGAATGCGCGAACTGTCAGTCCAATGAATAAAGACCCGACCTGACAGCCAGCGTTCAAAACTATCAAGTCTACGCCGGAGGTGGGAATATCGTCTTTGTAGAATTGATGCACTTTCTTTTTTTCCTTTGTCCTCTTTTGGTTTCTTTCACTCACTTTCTCTCCTTTTATATTTCTTTTCTCTCGTGTCTCCCTCTTCCCACACATTTTATTGTAAATCTCCTTTGTAACGCCCTACTCATTCCAAAACATGTCTTACATATGACGCCAAGGCACCATTTTACTACAGAGAGGAATGTAAGGTTTTTGAGATACTTGTCTCTGTGGGGGAGAGCCAAAGGTCCTCGTTTCAAATCCCAACAGGGCCGCTTGCTGATTTTTTCTTCTTTGAGTAATGATTAAAAATCAGAAACCCACTTAGATTTGGGCAAACCTATCATGAAAGCATCTCGTCCTTCGGAGGGGACGATAAGCCGTAGGTTGCATGTACTCATACTTGTACATGTACACTACAGTCTGTTTAGAAAAGAGTAGGGTAAAAACCTCAGATTATTCCCTGTCTCGGTGTTGGCTACAGGTATACGGTATAGGATTTGTATATTATTGTATATAACAGCCTGTAAAGCGACAAGATTCTGAAGTATCTGATGGAAAGGCACTAAGGCCTAGAGTAGTATATTCATAAATACTACAAACTATAGGATTTTTGTTTGTTTCATCCGTTTGTTTGTGTATTTTTTTTATATTTGTTCTCATAATAAAGAGGCACATAATTTCAAGTTTTAAAAGAAGAAGAAAACAAACGAACCGAAGGAACGACACAAACAAATACACTTATAATCCCACTTAAGGCCACACACCTACATAGGCATGTATACACCCTACACTGTTAAAAAGTTTTCCGTAAATTTACGGAAATTTCTGGCAGCATAATTTCCAGACTTTTTAGGGTAAATTTGCAGAATTTCTGTCAATTAACGGAGCTTTGACAGTAATTTTACAGGAATTTGTCTCATATTATGGAAAAAATGTGTATTTTAACAGAATTTTCCGTAATTTAAAATTACGGAACGAAAAAAAAGTCTGGAAATTTTGCTGCCGGAAAATGTCCGTAAATTTCCGTAAATTAACATTTTTTATGTTTTTTATTTTTATTGTTTTCTAAAACATATTTTCTGTAAATTTACAGAAATTTCTAACAGTGTATACAAAACAGACAAACACGCATGTGGGCGCTGTTGGGCCTAACATCAAAACCCTGCCGTCGGAACTCCAACATCTTCGTCTAAATTAGACGGCATGCAGTTACACGCGCAGGGATATAACAAGAATTATTCTAAGATAAACATAAGACGAATCAAAGCATAATATAAGATGGAAATGGTAAATCACCGTCTATGTACTATAATAATAATGCAGAAACAAAGTCAATAGTCCCTGATATCCAATTGCGTGACTCCTTCCCAGCCATATTTCATATAATCTGGGTAGAGAGCTAAAACTATGGGCAAGATTAGCCAAATGGATGGTATGGTATTACGAGCAGACAAGAAATCTCCCATCGCAAGTGATTGCATATACAATACAACCGCCAGCGGTAGCTTTTTAGTGCTCGTAATAACGAAAAGATGAGCTGATGAGTTATTACTCTCATTATTGTGTCATTTGTCTATAACCGAATCTTGTCGTGTAATTTTCCAAATATTGTACAAAGATAATCATTCTAACATCCGACACCGCGATTTCTCCCTTGTCGCTGAGTTGATGCTCTTTCGCTTGCTATATCAACTGGTTCAATAATACGCAGTTTGCTAATGACGGAAACCACTTTTTAACGGCTGGCTGATGATCAGGAATCGGGCAGCTTGCGAGCTATAAGCGGGCGGCGGTCAATTTGTGTTTGACAAATTTGAGGAAATCTGTTCTTATTTATTTTTATGACTATAGACTCGAAATCATTGCTAATGTTCAGGATAACATAAAATAAATGACTTATAGAGCTACCATTCATGCGGGCGCTACTCTTGTTTCTGGCAACCCCACATCATGTAATACGGGTTTGTCGGTTTGTTAGGTTTCCGTGTGACTTACGATGTGGCTTAAAAAGGAATATAATTCACTCAATTTTTAAAACACAGATAAGGTCAAGAAAGAAGGACTGTTCGTTTTCAGCTTCCCGATCGCTTTGGTGTAAAAAGTATCATTTACAATACTAGTTGCGAATATTTGCAAACCTTTAACGAATATTCGCAATAATGATTGCGTTTATTAGCAATAACTATTGCGTTTATTCGCAACACATGTCGATGACCACGCAGCTAGGTGAACCAAGCCAGACATGACGTCAAAAATGCCTCATAACACCAACATTCTGTCGCTATTCACTGTCCGCGGTGGATAGAGATATATCTAGATAAAGAGTCTTGCTCAGGGACACAACACGTTGCCGACAGCGGGGATCGAACCCACGACCTTTGGATCATCAGCGAAGTGCTACAATGTTGGTTTATCACAAGTGCTCTCGCAGAATCAACTGAAAGTTAAGGAATAAACTTTTCTGAAGGATGTCATGAACCATAAACCAAACAAAAAAGTGTTAGAAACACGAAATGCACCTTTAATGTTGCATATTTACTCTTCAAACAATTGCCTATAAGCTTTCGTCTAATTCAACAGACTTAGTGAAGTTTTAAAAATACAGTACTTTCAGAAACAATCCAGTACTCTCAATTATGTCCTTATTTTAGGGTATTTACTGTAAATTTTACTGTAGGTTTTTTTTTCAGAGTTCATTTGACCTGTACATGTCCATCTTAAAGATTGCGTCACCAATGTGAACTTCTGAGTATAGAGACTACATACATTTAGTTATCTGAGTTAACAAGGATGAGTTATGTTTTCTCTCTCTCTATACAGAGAGCTCGGCGCACGTAAACTCTGGAGAAAGGTGCTCCTGGTTGGATTCGAACTGGTTACCTTCTACGTACTATAGACAGACGTCGCACCCACCAGACCAGACGAAAGGGGCTGAGTGAGAAATGGAACGATACATCTCTTAAGATGTAGGCCCTATCGTTCCATTAAAACACTTAATAAAACACTTAAGTGTATAAGGTCTTCTGCATGCACGTCCCGTTGGTATAGGGGTGGGGGAGGTCATGTGGACCCCGTCTGGAAACCACTTTGCGGTTGGAACTATTTACCCAAACTCTGGTCATTGATGGGATACATTAACACGACCACATACCAGAAAAAAAATGAAAATCGGTTATACCGATTAAAAATGGCGGTTAAAAACCGATTTTATATTGCCACAAAATCTCTCCCGCCCAAAAATGAAAAACCACTTACCCGAAGGGTCTTTTACATAACTTTGGCATATTAATGGTAAAACATAATTTGCAATTGTTAAAAATACTTCAACTCAACTATTGTTTTACAATGCATATACTGTAAATGATCATAAAACTGTACATGTAAAGTTTAGAGTTTGTTGTAAACATATAACAGTGAATTTTAATAGAAACTTGTAAAAGATGTATTTTTACCGGATTTTGATGGCGAAACAGCTGCCTGTAAAATGTACAGAAAGTGCGGTACTTCATCTTAGAATTGAAAATTCATAATAGTGTTTAATAATTTTGACATTGTTTAAAGTTCAAATAAGAGCTCCACTTTTAAATTTTGTCATAATAGGCCTGGAATGGCTATGAAAGTACTTTTTCTTCGGCAAAATCGCACCTTATTTTGCAGGAAGGCGTTGAGAGAATCAAGCAAAATAATAGGAAAAATTGTTTTATTCTTGTGTTTACCCTTAAGGGCTTATACGATGAAACAATTTAATGGATAGGTTACGCAGATGCTAGCTATAACAGATAATTCATTAGCCGGAGATTCGACAAATCATTAGTCTGTATCTATAGCGCTCATCAATTCGCTGGGGAGGAGACTAAGTGGGGTACGAGCGCTATCAATTGGTACACTACAGCCCGCGGCTAGAAATGTGAGAAGTGTTAAGTGGTAGGTATTACAATAGATACACGACAAACCTTGTGTTTTATTATCCACCATCTCTAGCAGAATATGTCAAGAAGATAGGTTGCCCCTAAATTATATTAGAGTATAAGGTAAATATTTTCATAAATTCAAGTAGCGGAAGTGCGCGACCTGTCCAGTCCAATGATATAAGACCCGACCTGACATGCAGCGTTCAACTATCAAGTCTACGCCGGAGGTGGAAATATCGTCTTTTCTAATTGCATGCACTTTCTTTTTTTCCTTTGTCCTCTTTTGGTTTTCTTTCACTCACTCTTCTCTCCTTTTATATTTTCTTTCTCTCTGTGTCTCCCTCTTTCTCCCACACATTTTATTGTAAAATCTCACTTTTTAACGCCCTATCACTTCCAAGTCAACAGAAATATGGGTCTTTTTCTCGTTTAAATTAGGCTTAATTGTTACGCCTATTTCTCTCTCCTTCTTTAATTCGCTGTTTCTCTCGCTCGCTCTCTCGCTCCCTTTCTGTCCCATGTCGCCCTTTTTTTCTTTATTCCTTTTCTTGATATTTTGTTCAAACAGAATCAGTTAAGGGAGAAGCATGGAGTTGAAACAAGAGGTTGAGAATTAGGTAGATGCGACACCGAACTTGGTTGGTATATATAAGCTAACTGCACAGATTTGAGGGCATGTAATTGATAGTCTGTTGATGTGTATTGGTTTTTAACATGCAGAAACATCTATTTTGAAAGTGCTGTTGTCACCGGACTTGCAGAAGCTCACTCATGTTAACTGATGGTAACACGGTTGTCGAATTTACAAGAACAGTTTGCAAATAGACATGATGGTTTCTTTTGAAACTATATTAAATGAAAGGTACTCGATTCAACTCTAAATGACTGGCATTTTCGTTGTACTTTTGACGCAAAAAAATGGTTGTTTAATTTGTTGCGGGTGTTGCGGGAGATGGGATCAGCAGCCGATCAGTGAAAAAATACATAGTCTTTTGTCCTTTCTTTTCTTTGTTCTTCCCGTTTTCATTTCTTTTTCCCCTCCCTAATTTATTTCTTTTCCTCTCTAATTTCATTTACTCCTTTCTTCTTCAACTTTTTCGTCTCAGCCTTATTTCTTTCTCTTTTTTTTTATCATTGAGTCTCTTCTTCTTTTCTCCTCTTGACAGCTTCCTTCCTTTTTCTTTTATCCCTTCCCTATTCCTTGCCTTCTTTCTTCCTTTTCCTTCTTTTCTCTGTTCTTTTCTTCCTTTCTTCTTCTCCTTGTTGGTTTTCTTTCTTTCTTTTTTTAAATTGTTGCTCTCATCTCTAGTTTAAAAGGAATGAGTTTCAAAGTAGCGAACGATACTGGAACTAGCACATATTGTTTTGATTGATGAACACCGGAATAAGAGCTGACCACATGAATGTCAAAATATTGTACCTCATCCGATTGCAATGAAACTTTAGAAATTAACAATAGATGCAGATCAATCATTAACTGGAAGCTACAGATGATAGGGTAGTTAAGAGATGGGTATCGTAGGAATGGGTATCAGGTTTCTCCTTCTGTTTCTTCGTATACTCAAGGGAAGAAAAGATAGTCAGAAAGAAGAAAAAGGGGAAAATGCCAGTATAAGAGCAAGCCGTACTCAGCAAGACAATTATAAGAAAAGGAACGAAAACGAAAAAACAAAGAAGTAACGGATACGAGAAATGGACATTAGGAAAAAGGGGAACAAAAAAGTTTTAAGAAGAGAAGAAACGCGAAGACGGCAAGAATTGGAAAAGGAAGAAACAAGCTATGTAAACTAAAAGGCAAAGGTAAGGAACACAAATGCAACGAAAAAAAATGTTAAAGGGCAATGGTCCGATCGCGAATAGCCTCGTCCCCAGAACCCTAGATTTTACCGGAAGTGGTCGAAATTTTGGTATCTGAAGAATTGTATTTTTCTCATTTACCCTGTGAAATCTTATTGCTGCGGACCAGATGTTTGATTTGGAAGTTATGAGCGAAAATGTACCCCATTTTAGTCGACCAATTCACTATCAGACCTATGATAGAACTCCCACCTGAGCAATCTTCCACCTGGTAGCAATCTTCCACGCAAGGAATGGGTCACCTTGAACAGGATTCGCACAGGAGTCGGTCGTTTCAACAGCAACATGCACCGATGGGGGCTGCGACCATCTCCAGCCTGTCAATTATGTGACTCTCCAACACAGACTGCATGCAGATCACATTCTCAGTGAGTGCCCTACCTTTCATCCGGGTTATATTTATTTTACGGAACGAAAAAAAGTGTCTTGAAATTTTCCCCACAGATTCTTTATTTTCGTACCGTATTTTGGCAGCTAAATTTCCCGGTTTTTTTTCGTTCCATAAAATAAACAGAAATTATTTTAAGTTCGGATAGATGTACATTGCTGTGGGCGATAGGACACCTCTACATTGTAAAAAAACATTGTCAATTTTCTGCCAACAAATTACTGTAAAACACCTGACATTAATTCAATCAAAATACTTAAAAATATATATATATATTTGGTGAGCTACGGAGGTTGTGAATGTGTGGACCAAAAACAAAACAAACAAAATCAAAATCCCAAATGTCAACATTTTTTACGGTGCATAACAATTCACAGTTTGAAGTAAAAGGTGTATTTTTTACGGGATTTTGTTGGAAGAATTGCTTAACACTTCGTGTAAGACTTGGGCACTCCCGTTAGTGTATAAGGGGGGGGGGGTGGCTCTGAAACCGTTTTGTCATTGGAATTTATACAAAACTCTGGTCATTGGTGGGGTACATCAACACGACCACATAACAGAAAAAAATGAAAATCGGTTGTAACGATTCAATATGGCCGTCCAAAAACCAATTGTTTTGTGATTCCCACTAAACGCTACGGCCCAAAAATGGAAAACCACTTTCCCAACAAAGAAATTTTTCCATAAAATTTGGCTCATAATAAGAGAAAATAAAAACATTTACATTGCTGCAATAAAAATTGAAAAAAAAGTTACTCCAGTACGAGTAAGGCGCAAAAAAGTTTTGAATAGCGCCACCAAATACTTAATTATTCTAATTAACCTAAAAACGCCATGGTCGATTTGAATTTGTTTCCCACCAAAATATGCGCTACTGATGAATTTGTTTCCCACCAAAATATGCGCTACTGATAATAAGGCAATTACATAAAATTCTGGACAAAAATAATCTAGCTTTAAAACATGCAGCGCGCAAAAACAAAATGTTGGGTCTACGTAGACCCCTTATACACTTAAGTGTTAATGCTGCTGGATTTCCCTGTTATTTACATATATAATAATTGATTTTTAAAATTCCAATAAGAGCTCCACTTTTACATTTAGTCATAAGAGGCCAAGAAAATTGGACATGAAAATTAGGCCTACACAGTATATTGCTGTATTTCCAAATTACACACAACCAAATAATGTTATTCTCCAAGTATTTTACAGTATTTTACTGTAAATTGCACTGTAAAAATGAGGACAAGCGATGTAAATGAGTACACTCAAGTTGACAAAGATGATTTCTTGAACGTGTAATATTGGAGCAACTTACGTAAGCCATTCGTGATATTAGAATGAGCGGAAAATAGCTCCCCAAAATTAATCAGTCCCCTCATTGTTGCCGCTAATTTCGCCGATTTGACTATGTTGGAGATTGGGAAATCTTGGCTACTTTCAATTTGGCAGATCGGGTCATTTTGGATCAATTTTCGAGTGATCAGCTGGTCTGATTATCAATCAGCACAGATTGTTTCAGACGTTATTGTCTGTCATATGCTTGACTTACAATAATTAGTATTTTTTGTCTTTGCCTGAACGAAGTTCAGGATGAGACTATGGAATCATTATTTCAAAAACCTTCGTTACTGCCAATGAAGTAAACACACAGACACAATTAAATTTGAACAAAATTATCATTGAGTGCCATATATTCTTCCCAAATGAATAATCACTGACATACGAACAATATATCATCATAAAATACTTTAATTTATAACACCAGATTCATCTGGGAAGATGACATTGGCCTTAAATTGCGGGTGCTATGTGCTTATTATTGGCAAACAAACAAAGACAAAGACTCTCTCTCAACAAAGACTTGCAGGAAATCGAGTCTTGGGCAACTTCATGGAATGTACTTTTCGGTGCTGCCAAGTGTAAAACTGTAACAATATCAAACAAGAAAGATGCTGCAACAGGCCATCCAAGTCTCCACTTCTTTGGTACAACTCTAGAAGAGGTTGACAGGGTCGATCTACTTTGCATCTCCATCAGTAATGACCTGTCATGGTCTCCTGTGATTACCAAAATTGCTAAAACTGCCAGTCGGCGACTAGGATTGCTCCGTCGAGCTGCACCCTATCTTGAGACAACTGATAGGACTGTTATATATAAATCCATGGTTCGATCCAACATGGAATATTCAAACTCAGCATGGTGTGGAGCAACACCCACTTCACTATCCAAACTAGATACAATCCAGAGACGTGCCGTTTCCATCATTGGTATCCTGAGAGTGAGCTCGCCACTCACCACATCCAACGACTTGGTCATCGCAGGGCAGTTGGAATTGTCACTCTTTTCCACCGCATGTTTTATGGACAAGCACCAATCTCCCCTGCCAGCTGCTACCTGAGCTATTTTCAGTTGATCCTCGCCTTAGGCGCTCAGTCAGGTCTCATGACCTTGCTGTGAAAGTCCCAAGGTCCAACTTGGCCTCCCACAGAAGATCATTTCTCCCATTCTCTGTAGGCTTATGGAATGCCCTTCCTGCACAAGTAGCATCAAACCAGGACTTGTAGAGTTTCAAGAGGGAGGTTAATCGCTATCTAGGCGCCAATCCGTCAGTGTTACTAATTAGATAACTGCTGTTAATGCCTAGATTAGCCTTGACATAAAAAAACTACGATTTCTGCATGTGTATGTGTTTGTGTGTGTGACATTTTGGTTAAAATTTTGAAATACAACTATTATCTGAAAGTTGTGTATGCGATCTGGTGACGGAACTTATTGGATGTAGGATCGCGAGAGGTTCTTGACCAGTTTAGATTTTGAAGGGCAAAATATGTTAAATAGCTAATTTGCATAATATATGAAAAATATGAAATGCATTCTTTGGTATATTGTAGATAATGAGGATATGGGGTATCAGTCATGTGAAAGTTTAATAAGGCTTCCATGTATATGTCGCTGATGACATTGCATATTCAATGAGCTCATTTGCATAATTTATGCACAAATAAAAACATATTAATATTAGGCCCTATGTTTAAATTCCAAATTTATGTTGGCATTTTGGCTTCGCTTTAAGCAATCGCGACTCTACCCTTTTTTCTGCGAGATCAGTCGGAGGAGAGTATGCATGGCTATCAGGGGTCCGTTAGCGAAAATCGTACGTAAAGCCCTGCGTGTATCTACGGCTAACTTCACGAAAATGTTGCACTTTCATGAATTTTAAAAGTTTATTTCATACTTCCAAATTACTGTTTTCTGAAAAGTAGACTAAGCTGTCAAAACAACTTTTGCTTTTTGCCTCCTGTAATTTGATTTATTGGCAATTTATAGTTTGGGGAACTGGAAGTGGTGTGGGGACTTTCAATTTGCCGGAAAATCTTGATCCCGATGTATTGCAGTGCAATGATATTATAACCCAACCAACCAACCAACCAACCAACCTCACATAAATGCTTTAGGACTGTTTCCGAAATTGTGAACTGAAGTGTTTTGACGAGAAAAATTCGCTTAGCAAAGAAATGGTTATCTAAAAATCGAGGAATAGTTGAGCGATTAAGAGGAAATTTAACGCGCGCTTGAATCTAAGTTAGTATGGATATGTTTTCAGGTTGACGCGATTGCAAGCCGACTGAGTACGCGTGATGATGGATAGGCGAGTGCGTAGAAACATACAAACCATCCCAAGAGAAATACCGTCCGTGTAATACGTCGATAACATTCTAAATTGCCTAAAGCACATTCGTTGAAGGATCGAGAAAAAAGCAGAAACATGTCCGCCCTCAACATTTTGAAGTTTTATACATGTTAAATATTTCATTATAAAATTCAATACACCCCGTTGTTAGGCCGCATAAAAAAATATCAGAATCTCGTATATCCCTCCCTCCTCATTTTTTGGGGTAAGGCCAAACTTGTTTTTTATATTTTGCAATCTTCTTAAATAAGTATGTTTTCAATGATGATTTTTTTGATGAATGATAGGCCTAATTGTGTTATTAATCAACCACAGTCACTTTCATGTGATTTTAAAGACCTAGGGAGTATATTCCTTGTAAATTTAAAATAGAATAAAAAAAGCCTCACCATTTTTCTGATGCAGCTGAAAGTTGGCGATAATATCAATTTTCGGTGAAAACAGCCATATTTTAGCGTCATTTAGTATAGAATAAAAACCGCCCTCCCTCCTCACTTTTCTGAGACCACTGCTACGAGAAACATTAATTTTAAGGGGCCTTAGGTTTGAATTTGACATTTATCACAACTTAGCCAACATAAAACGTGATTAAATCATTTGGTAAAGGTTTGGTAGAGTGTTAAAAACGCGTTCTTATCAGTTCTCGAAAATGTTTAAAAATATATTTGTAGCTCAGGCAATATCACCAAACGTTTTAAAGTCTTGCGTGAAATAATTGAAAATTTTTTCCAAAACATTTTAAGCCGCGATTTTATGAAATTTTAAAAACAAATTTAATTATGAAAAGTTTTTAAACGTGATGTTTTTGTTTGTGGGACGGTTCTAAAGGAACCTGGCAAACGTGTTTTCGAGTCTAAGCCAAACTGAAGTTGCAGACCAGGTTGCTGATGTTTTATCGAATGTGAAACAGTCACCCTAATGCGTAAGTTATTGGATCGCAGGCTGTTCTAAGGAATGGAAAATCAATTTGGGTAGTCTTGCGCTGAAGCTTTGCCTCAGTTTTCTTACTACAATTTCTTTAAAGAGTTTAATGAACTATATGAGATAATCTCGACCTCAAAGGCACAGTTCAGCAAACTTCATGCTGCAACTGTAATTTGAGAAATATATCGTTTTTAGGGCGCCGACGGCGCAACTATTTGCTTGGCTTTGGAAGCTGTTACGGCGGTCCGGTAGGAAGTCTGGTCTTAGCGAATCCGTGTTCACTTTCCGTGTTTGCGAGACACCGAAGTACCGACAAAACCGTTCAATTTTCTCGGCTAGGTTCTATAGGTTCAGACCCAATTTACGATACATATTCAAAAACAAAACAGAGTAAGACTTCTGATGCAAAAATCTCCATAGAACTCCTTCGTTTTCCGGAGATATTGAGATTAGTTCATTTGCATGCTTCGCTATGACGGACTGATAACGTTAATCGCTCGCGCAGTACTAATTTAGATAATATCTTTCGCAGTTGTGACACAGCCTACACACTTCCGGACCGCCGTAGGAACCTGTAGCCAAATTGGGGAGTCACGTTAATCACGCTATATGTTACACAGCGGGATTTCCAAATATTGTGGGGAAAAATATATGAGGAGTATGAGGAGATTACACGATGACCTAAAATTATGCTTTAGGCAGAGATTTAATAAAGAAGACGTTCTCCATTTTTCCTGCGGAAATTTAAGGATATATTTCAAAACACTGTATAATGTCATCCTCCACGTAATAGCCATACTTATTTCCCATCATTCTCTTTGCATGAAATGGGCATTTCTACTTTACAACATGTATTTTGGTACATAGTGGATGCTCCAATTATTGTGAAAAATATATGTGGAAATTGCTCTTGATTATTTGTGACCTCAAATTAATTTCTTTCGGCAGAGATTTAATCAAGAAGTCGTCGCCGTTCTTTTGTTTATTTTATTCAATTAATCAAAAATTTTAACTTAAAACACTGCCATTTTAGTGTCGTTTCCATGGTGGGTGTCCCGTGTGGGTATTATGTTATCTATTAGATGTTCTAGTTATAGCAGTTCATTGTTTCAGAGACTATTGTAGCATATCTTTGCAAGTAATTATGTGAGGTCACAAGAACACAACACGTTTTCACTTAAGCGGTTTCATTGCTAATGAGATGCAGCTTGGCCTTTGGAGGTCAACGAGATATGTGATAAGTTAACATACCATGGGAAACTCTGTACCTGGCCAAGATATACCGCGTACATATTAAAGCAAATAAAAGGACCGATTACCGTCAAACACCTATAAACTCATGCAGTCAAAGCGCAGGTCACACAATACTGTTTATTTTCTAGTCAGCAACTCGACTAACTTCGAATGACCGCTATGAAAAAGTTTGTAAAACAGATTGGGTCATGGTACATTTTTGTTGATTTCGCGGTTGTGCCATCTTTGAAATTGTTTGAAGCATAATAGGCAGATGTTCATACACATGTACATCATTACACCACTACAGCGCATTCGCAGGTACATACACAGGTGCAGCTATATTGCAGCCTAGTACAAAAACGATGTTACATGTATTTGCTGGTCATGCATGAATACATGCACATCATGCCACGGTACATACATGGCAGGTACACATACGCAAAGGTACAAAACATTCACCATACACACATATAACATTACATAATCAAATGAACACAAATTATGAAAAAAATAAAAAATTCAATTTTCAAATATTTTATAGCAACTGCAATATAGGCCTATATATACAAAATACAGGAAAACTACATGTTCCTCAATCAGGAAAAAATTGGCAACTGTGAGATATCGCATGTCCGACAAATAACAGACAAAATCTATATATAAAAAATTCTCTTTATTTTTTTTAACTTGATAAAGGGGTTTACCTGCGTATGCATGCATTTTACACTCATATATAGCATTTACCTGCATATGGCATGTACCTCGTGATGCTAATACACCTGCCCCTGTGCGCACAAACATGCGTTGCGTGCACATACCTGCACATATGCAAGTACCTGCATTATGTATCATGCATATGCAGCACTTTATCTGTGTCACGCATATACGTATCTGCGTACGTACCACCTTGCACCTGTGTGTAGTATTCCTGCATATGTCACATAGGTACATGCTTGTCCCTTATGTACATTACATAAGCAGGTTGTATACCTGCTTATGCAAGTATTCGTGATTCTTTGAGATACGTGGTATTGTCCTGAGTATGAAGGTCCGTACGACGTATTTATGAACGTGACGTGCGTATGTAGGTACACTAGCGTATGTGTTGCGCCTAAGTATAAGTCACACACACAAAAAAATAAACATTTGAGCCTCCTAAGATTGATTACCCACCCTTAAGTTTGTAAAGTTACATAGAACGATATGTATATCATTAAAGACTTTTCAACTTACGATAGAACAAAACTCACAAAAGTACATCCTGTGTAAATTGTACGAACATTCATTGCAAGCAAATAAAATATGATTTTTTCTTCAAAAATAAGTTTTCCGTTTCTTGGAGAGATGGGCATATAGAGGGCGCTATCACGTACAAATCAGGACATCTGTAGGCTATAATATGGTAAGATTCCCGCACTGGATTTGTTTGATTTTTGCAGAGATAATAGCTCTTGCATGTACCTAATATCAGTATGCAAAATTGTGTCGCCCATTACTTACAATTTGTTCTAAAAATAAAGAGACATTTGCATTGGGGTCAAACAGCTGTGTGTCGCCTGACCTAAAAATAGAAAAACACATGTCAAGGACACTATCACTGTGTGTATGTTGTTCATGTCTGGTATTTTTGTCAATTCAGGAAAACAAGTTCACATTCCCTGTAATATTTTCATTCTTGATGGGACACTCTCAATCAAAGTTGCAACATAAGATACCTCATTTGTTAATCATACAAAGCATATACCAGTCAGATTGTCTTGTGAAGTCACATTGTAAATAAGCTTGAATAATGTACATTGACCTCTTTGGAAAATATTCTATTTATTAAAACCAAAAACTCCCCATTTATGGTTACAAGGAACCCACCAATGTCATTTGTTCTGACGTCAAAGGTCACTATCAAGGTGAAAGGTTCGTGTTAAACCTATCATTGACCACACAAAAGGCAAACTCTCAAAATCCACCCCCATCAGCTGTTTCGCCAAAAAGTTTTGCAAACATTAGCCTCAATCAACAAAATCCCCACTCCCTAAAATGTGATATAACCTTTCCAATTCTTATAAGTGCAACAAAAAAGATTAAAAAAACCAAAATTGTCTTAGTATAATTTAATTGTTACACACATTTTAACTTGTAGGTTGCTACAAAAATAAAAGCTTTCCTAATTCATTATATTTCCCTCTAATACGCTAATTTGGTATAGGATCCTATACGAAATTGCAAAACTTTCACCAACCACTAAACTGTTCATACTAGATTCTTGTTGTATTTCAATCTATACCTATATTATACTTATTTAAACACACATTGTCTAAGCAAGTTGACAATAAAAAAATTCACGAATTAATCTGATATTGTGTCTACAGTTCGTCTTACATAAGTATTTCCCACACATAGAACCCAAACAAGACTCACTCCTTGGGGCCGCGCCCTTCCTTTTTTTAAAGGAATTTTTATTTTCTTTTAGTTCGATTAATGATATCTAGGCTATATCGAAAGGTCATTTCATGGAAATGTATACGTATCACTTAGTGCACCCTTGGTGGCGATATTGTATTTTCTGTGTTTTTCATGATCCAGTCATGAATTTTTCGATTACTAATAGAAGAAACACACAACAAACAACAAAATACAAATGGTGTACTCCTGAAATAAGTGTAGATATAGATTGCGGTGAGTAATTTTGAGGATCGCACAAACGCTTCCCCTTCATGAAGTAGCTTTATAGTATTAGTATTCAATTATGTTTTCTACCCTATAATATTATTACAATTTAAATGAGGCCACCATTACTTCAATAAACAATGTTAAATCAAAAACATCTGATGATGAACATGGCGTAAACATTTGTAATATTAATATAGCAACAGTGTACTTCAGTTAGACGGATACTATCGTTCATGACACCAAGCGACTGATTGCAATCACATTTCAATATCGTTGACTAATTTTCAATTATAATATACCCTAATTGATATTACCGAGAAAAAAAACAGATGTTGGAAACAAATTTATTTACTAGTATATTTAGAGAAACCAAAACAACTTCATTATAATTACGTTGTATTCAATTTAACTGTTATCACGAAATTTTTAAAATGTGAATTATGCTACAAACACATGAAAGCTAATTGGGAAACCGTTAAAAACCACATTTTCTATGTATAAAGACAATTATAAGCAATTTTTACTACGTCATTTCTATAAAAAAATATGTATTGGAAACCTAAAAATGCCTATACGGATAGAATGTATGGATAGAATTGGGATGCACCTGGTTAAAACGAAGACGAAAACGGGGAAGACGACGACGGCGAAGAAAAGGAAAAGAAAAAGAGACGAAGATGAAAAAATGAAGAGATGAGGCATGAAGGTGAAGACGAAAAGGAAGTAGACGTAGTTGGGTCATTTGGGGCAATTCCGTGACCGTGGAGAGCAGAGCATCATTTTTCAGTGGAGTTGTCTTCTATGAGGTTAATGAACAAATTTAGCGGAGCGGGGTATGCCCCTCGAGAAAGTGTGGGCGGAATCGAGGTGGGGGTGGTTCAAAAGTCATAATACAGGGGTCACAAGAAAAATGCCTGGACTGCTGTAAAGGGTTAAACATTATTTGTAAAATTCGGAGAGCAATAGAGGTCAATGTGGTTGACCTTTTGTCATTTATCTCGATAAACAAATACAAATAAGAGTGTCAACTACTTTTGTTGCAATCCCTGTGGAAAGGTTAACAGTTGAGACCGCTTTTAAGAATCGATGCAGTATTAACGATTTAACCTTGGTGATGACCTTTGCACGAATTTGTCTTATACCTCGGTAACCATTACCTGTTGGGAGGAACAAACTATACCTTTTTGTAATCCTTGTAACAAGAAGAACACTTTGGTTACCTTTTTACAAAACAAATCCAGCATTTTTCATTTTTGACACCGTATTATGATGCCCGCCCCCCCCCCCTTCTGGATTCCGCCCGTACTTTCTCGAGGGGCACCCCCGCTAATATTTGTTCATTAAGCTTCATAGAAGACAAAGCCACTGAGAAATTATGCTCTGTCTCGACGGTCACGGAATTTCCCCAAAATTATGACCCAACTAACGAGGAAGAAGCTGATGATAATGAAGAAATGACGACAATGGTGATGACTACAGTGGCGATGGCACAGTTTTGGTGCTTATCATAACATCAAGCCCAGTAATCCTTTCTTTCCAGCATACACTTCCCCAGGCTTGGGACGGACAGCGGACCTTAAACATTCCAGCATGTATGAGGATATATATACATAAATTTCAAAATGGTTTGAACAACAATGAAAGAAATAGCTCACAGTCACATGCTAATCTCATGCTAATTTCAAATCACCAATATGCCATCAACAATAAATGGATAAAAGACTTGTCAAACCATTTGAAAAATGTTTTGACACACATTCTGAAAAGGGTGCACACACGCTAATCAATAATATTAACACTTAGTGTATAAGGGGGGCGTTTTTCGTACACCATTTTGCCTAAATATCAGTTGCGAATATTATTTTGGTGGAAAAATATTCAAATCGGCCATGGCGTTATTATGCTATTTTGCATAATCAAGCATTTTGGTGGCGCTATTCAAATTTGTTTTGCCCTCCCCTTAAATTGTTCTGAGTGACTTTTTAAAATTTCTATTTCAGCAATGTAAACATATTTACTTTCTATTATGAGCCAAATTTTATGGTAAAAGTAATTCGGGAAAGTGGTTTTTCATTTTTTGGCCGAGGAATTGGATGCGCGTTGTAAAAAATCGGTTTTTGGACCGCCATTTTGAATCGGTATAACCGATTTTCATTTTCCCCTGTTATGTGATCGTGTTGATGTACCCCATCATGACCAGAGTTTTGGTAAAACATTCCACCGGCAAAGTGGTTTTCGGGGGGGGGGGGGTCCACGTGGACCCCCTTCCCCTCCCCTTATACACAAACGGGAGTGCGCAAGACCTTATACAATTAAAGCGGCACTGGCACATTTTCATAAAATATGAAATTTCTTCAATTTGCTCGCAAATGATAGTCTAGGCCATTTGAAGAATAGAGGTATATTTTGATTTTTGCACCGTAAAAATAAGATACCCAAAAGCAGATAGTGATATTAATAACAGGCTAAAGGCATCCAGGTAATTTGTAGGCTAACCTTTAAGTTTGCCGTAACTTGAATCAATAAATGTGTCTATTACATGACTAATACTCATTGATAAATATTATTAACCACAAAGGTCGCAGACCGGTCAAACAAGGTGCATGCCGTAAGAATCATGGCGTGTGTTTTCTTGCGTTAAACGCCATTTCCGCGTCGTCTACTGAATTAATGTCGCCGACGACATTAATTATGAAATCGTTCGGTTTACCCATAAGCGCACTGATTTGGGCTTAATAATTCAAATGAGGGCTAATGAATATATAAGCTTTATAACCATGCAAAAATATCAAAATACCGAATCCGTGCAATAGTAAAAATATATCATTCGGTCAAATTTTGACTGTTCCATTTCACTCGGCTTCGCCTTGTGAAATAGAAAAGTCAAAATTTGACCTCATGATATATTTTTTACTATCACACTCTTTGGCATTCAATATTTGTATATTATATCACTCATGCATAAATTCTAGACAGTTTATTGGTTTATTAACGTTTGATAGATTTACCATCACCCTCTCTGTATGATAGTTTTTCCCATCACTGCTCTGCGCCAAAATACACACGCGCCAACCCTCGGACTTGCCGATTTGTTTATAGGGTGAACCTAACCACTGTTTCAGCATGTTCAGTTGAAACGGAAAAACTCAAAGTGGTGACAATGAAATGTGAAGTTAACATTATTGCTTGATGAATAAAACAATGGCTTTGGCCATGTTTGACATAATCAAGAGATTGCAAATGAAAACCTCTTTATGGATCCCTTCAAGTAAGATGTTCAATAAAATAATATATCAGTTTCTTTACACCGCCCAAAAATATAAGACAACGGTATTGCCGAATGGAGCCGTGAAAAGCATTTCTGGAACTTGTTGCGCGTGTGAAGCAACGTGTCTGAAGCCATTAGCAAGAACTTCCCACGAAATTGAACTTTAAATGTTAAATATATTCCAACATATTAACGATATATATTATAACTGTGCGTTGGCGTCGTAATTGATTTGAATGAAGAAAAACTAATTAATATGTTCTTCACATTTGCAGAGAAAATTTTTAATTTTTAGTTCGTGACAGGCAAGTTAATTAACTGGATTAGGAATGTCCTTCAAGATCATCTGAGGCGACACAAAGACTTCAAGATCAAATCATTTCATAAACTCTCCGAGGAGGGTCTACAAATTATATCTGAAACGGAAATATGTAATCAGAATAAGTTCATTATATTGGGACAATGACAATAATTATTGATCACATTTAAGCCTACAATTAATCTATTTCTCATCAAACTTTTACTACTAGTACAAGAAAATTTGTTTTTTTTTGTTTTGCCTAAAAAATGCAACAAAACAATTTTTGTGTTATGATACTTCTAAACTGTTACAGAATAATGCGTCAAAAGTCTATAGAAATCGACAAAGGGGAACATGTAAAAAAGGGGGTACATTTTACATTTTGTACAGGGGTCAAAAGTAAAAGAGGTTTAATTGTTTTGAAACCTATACACCAAGTTATTCAGCTGGTCATGAGGATTAAAAAGTATAGTTTTGCCATAATGCCCCGATTTTGACGAAACTAGTCTTAAATTGTCTGGTCATATCCTAGAACATAAATGCATATTTGCCCTGCATTTGTCATTTTAGTGTGTAAATTAGATGGTAAGCATTAATGACCCCATAGGATATATAGACTATTGTTACATTTTGACCTCTAATTACATGACCAAATGGTGAAATGAGTGCGAGTATTAAATTCCATGGTCCTCTGGGACTACATGAAGAATTTGGGACCACCATTGAAAAAAAAATTGGCGATTCTGAAAATTTCATATGGGGTCTCTGCGAAGGAACTTAAATAAGCTTAAAAATGGGAGTCTGTGGAACGGAAAATCGGCCTGAAAACGAGGGGTCTTATGGGCAGCACATTACCCATACGGACCTTTCTCAATGTATAGTAACCGGATCCTATACCAGTAGGCTTATTTAAACAGTTCAATTTTGAGTACAGAGATAAGGTAATCGCCATTCAGGAAGCGGCCTGCACTGAATAAGCAGAATTACAAGACCCACAGATGCGTTCTTCCAAACTACAAAATATCACACCAACTTCAACCTGGAGAGCATAACCCTGCCTCATGATGTAGGATGTTTGTCAACGAATTCCAAAAGAAGCTACAACGTTCAAGGATACCGTGTGTTTTAGAAGTTACAGGACTGACGGTGTGATGCCAATAGAAATGGCATCAACACAACATCAACCAGCCATGGGTGTTCATCACCTCAAGGACAAAGTGATGAATATATTAAACCCAAATTGAATTTTCAATACTCAATGTAACCACTGCGTTCAAAGGAAGCTGTAGCCTGAGTTGTGCGGACCGTCAGCTGAGTTATATGGATTTTGCATTTCTTTGTTGACGGAAGATGCATCTGAGTCGAATATAATTCCTCTGTTGTTTTTAGTGTGGTGAACGCTGGTGGCTAGACGGTTAAGGTTTTGGTAACACTTCTAATATCACCCAGATGGTCTCCAGGAATAATTGTAGCTATACTTTTGTGAATGCGTTGACAAACATGACGGGCAGGTTTATGCTCTTGCCAGATGAAGGTTTCTGATATTTTGCAGAGGACAAATGTCCTCTGGGATTTAATCTGCAAACGCTGTGAATGCGCAATGTTGGGAATGGCAACATTAAGAATGCACATTATTGTGCTTCTTCAGTGCAGGGGCGATCGCCTGGGGGGGGGGGGGGGGGCTAGTTCCTTTTCTCGTACTCAATATTGACTGGTAATAAAAGGGAAATATATTGAACATTGAACAAAAACATGCTGAACATCACTTTCAAAGACAAGACGATGAACAAAGTGGGTAAGAGAACAAACATAAGGTCAGGCGTTTTAGAAACAGCAAAAGAAAATGGAAAATGTCCATAGGACGGCAAAGGTCCTCCTCATTTATAGCGAATTTTTCAGTGGCGAACCAGACTTTGCAAATGGGGGGGGGGGGGGGGGGCAGAAGGGGTGCCAAGGCGTTTTTTAAGGGGGCTAATTTGGGTCCTTCTCATAGACACTGTACAAAAAGGTCAGTTCATTTGCGGGGGGGGGGCAACGAGGGGGGGCAAGGGGTCCGTTGGGGGGGGGCCTTTGGCGCCCCCTGCCACCCGCTGGTTACGCCACTGAGCAGAATATCCAGAAATCAGACAACAGGTAGGTGGGCGTAAACAGTTACGGCTTCTGGACACCTTTGGACGGAACTAGTTTATAACCAGGGGAAGATTGATAAATCAAGAAGATAAGGGACGAAGCTGTCCCGCAGCCAGGTCGCCACAAAGTGGAAGCTGAAACTGTTCAGCATCCCCAACGCACGACAGGGCGACGGCTCTTTTTGGCATTTACGATGGACCTCTGTGGCAATTGAGCAATACAGGGTAACTTCTTTACCTGAAACGGTCAGGATATATTATCCATGAAGGGTTTGTAGCTCCTTTTGGAATGCAATGACAAAACATCCTACCATCATGAGAGCAGGTTTATGCTCTGCCAGGTGAGTTGTTGATTATTTTGTAGTTTAGACAAATGCTCCTATGGGGTATTGTAATTCTGCAAATGCGGTGAATGTGTCATGATTGAAAATAGGGATACACTTAAGTGTAAGATTTTGTGTGCGTATTTGCATTATTACATGAGAAAAGCCCACTGGCGGCCATTTTTCTTGTTTTTCCTTTGCGACCATTTTGAATTTCATTTCTATTTAAAACGTGAATTAAAATATTTAGGCACATGTGTATTTATTATCATTTGGAATCTTTCATTTAAACTCTCGACAAATAAGTTTTTACATCTGTGTTTAAGGTATTTTATTAACACGTTGTCCTTGATTGTCCACCGATGGATGGTTGATGTTGGTGTTGATGATAGTGGCGCTAGACGGTCAAGGTCCTGGTGAACTTGTAAAAGCACCCCCCTTCCCGATGGTATCCTTGGAACGGTTGCAGCCCCTTTTTGGAATGCGTTGGCAAACATCCTCCACCATGAGGGCATTATGCTCTGTCAGGTGATGGTTGTTGATATTTTGTACTTTGGACAAACGCATCTATGGGTTTTGTAATTCTGCAAATGCTGTGAATGGGTAATGTTTGATGTTGGTAACAATAGGAATACACATTTCTTTGCTTATTCAGTGCAGGCGACTTCCTGGAGGGCGAGTACCTAATCTCTGACTCAAAACTTGACTGTTAAATAAGCTACTGGACCCGGAGGTTACTCACATTGAAAGGTGGTATGGGTATGTGCAGCCCATAAGACCTTCATTTTATGTAAGAATCTGTTCTTGACCACATTTTACTTAAAATACCTCAATTTTGATAAAAAATCGAGCTCAAAAACCCTTGTTTCTGATAACAAACTACCCAAATACAAGCTATTATATATAGTAACTAGCAATGTAAACCTAAAGCTGTTATAGTCATATGTATTTTTTGTTGCTGTGACGCATTGTAATGGGAAAAGTCCACTTGGCGGCCAATTTGGCTCCATTTTGAATTACACTTTATATTTCAAACATGTGAATACAATTATTAAGGTACAGATGTATTCATTATCATCTGAAACTCATTGAAACCTCTCGGCAATTACGTTTATACCTCTTGTTTTTAATGCATTTTAGTAAAAAACTATTTCGGCAGCCATTTTGGACGCCATCTTGAAATTAAAATATGTGAATGAAATTATTTAGGCACAGATGTATTCATTATCACCTAAGACTTTCATCTCATTGGATCTTCTTGACAATTAAGTTTTTAATAACTAGTTTTAATACGTTTTAGTGAAAAACGCTATTCTGGCGGCCATTTTGGACGCCATTTTGAATTAAAAACGTGAATGAAATTATTTAGGCACAGATATGTTAATTATGATCTAATATGTTGATCCCGTTGATTTTTCTTGACAATTTTTTTATATCTTGTTTTAATTCATTTTAGTGAAAATCCCCTATTTTGGCGGCT
>JAMKCH010033696.1:0-15933 GCA_023653785.1 Ophioderma brevispina
ATTTATGAAAAGAAGATATCTATCTATCATTGAACTGATTATGTTGACTATTAAACGTGTGTCGATAAAACTAGACTTCTTTGTTTACTTTAATCTGTGTTTTGTTTCTCTTGTCAAGGTGCAATCTTTTGTGGGCTTCCAAACAGCATGGCATAACTGGGCGAAGCAATTCTGCCCGTGCATAAAAGTGGCACAAAATCGATTTTGGTATATCGGACTAAATTGATTATATCTCTGGATTGACAAAAGCAAATAAGATGAATCAAACACCATTGGAAAGCCTGGTCTTTGTTCTTTAATATTATACCAAGTAAGAGTGTCTTATTTTGAAATTTCATATTTAACCAATTTTTTTTCTGATTGTACCATTTTTTTTGAGACAGGCTGTATATACTGTACATTTTTAGACAAGTCACTGTTTGAATCTATGAGCATTATTATCCCTGAATACGACATCATAAGAGCTCTACAAAATGAGTGTTACTTAAAGCTTCTGTATTCGATATCGATCAGAAAGTTTTTTTATGACTACCAATTCGCAACTGATCAAGCAATAATCGCTAACCTTTCAAGTTTTGATTGCCGACAATTTAGAAGATAATGAAGTTGGTAATGACAACTGTTTAATACGTAATGTTAAATTTGCCAAGCTACCGGTTTTGCACTTTCAAAATGTCCTTGACTGCGATAAAATGGTTATATTTCACTTTTCATATCTTCTTGATCCGTCGGGTAAATGCACTGTTAGTCATGCTCTTAGAATTGAGCGTAGATATTCTAATGAACATTGGGAAATGGTTTCTTTGTGGAGTGTTATAACTGCATTCAGAGCGGGGTGAAAATTGAAAATCAATATTTAACACTACTCTCAATTATATCAAGTGGTGTCTGAATTTTGCACGGTAATGAACACACGGTGATCTGTTGTGTTATTTGTATTTCATATGTCACTATGAGTTACAATATGCTCATCCACCAAGGACACAGTTCAGTGGGTTGTACTTGTACATACATTGGCATGAACTGACCTTATGTGATCTGGGTATCATATATCATACCCAAAAACCAGGGGGTGTATTTTCTAAATACACTGGTGAATGGAAGGTACACATTTTGTTGGCAGAGAGGCTCCAAGTTGTGTCAAAATACACTGTAGCTACTATAGAATATTTACCCTAGGGTTGCATTATGACTTTGGCCTTTCCTAGTGTTATCTCAATGTACTTCATCAAAGGTCACGTTTCATCTTAGAGTGAACACACTATACGTGATTTTTTTAGCCAATCAGCAACATGGTAAGAATGGTGGTTGGCCTGAAAAGGGCTGGAGCTTAAATATTTATAAGCTGCATTTCAACTGGGTATTAAAATGAATATATGAGGTAATTAGCCAATCAGAAATGCTGTATGAAAGGCAAGTAGTGGTTAGGGGTTTAATACATGGCAGGGATGTTTTTAATATTTGAAGCTCGCGCCTCGGCGCGAGCTTATAAGAGATTGGTATCAGAGAAAGGCATTTGCATTTTTACAACGTTGCGAACGAGACTGAGACGACATTATATTTAAGATGTTTTTAGATACATAATTTGTGATATACTGCTCGCTTAAACAATAACAATCGGTTATTCAACCAATAATTAATGATTTCAATGGCGACTTCTTTTTGACAAAATAGCATAAAATGGCTGAAACCATTTTCGAATGAACGAGGTGTAAGAAATCACTTACTGCATGTTGGCGCTATAAATAACCAAACGAATCAAACAGCAGCACAGCCATAATCTAAAGCCACACAACCGATTTAGGTGCTTTGATGTGTTCGGTCAAGGGCCGTCAGTTAAATAATTCATACATAAAAATCATAAATAACTAGTTGTGCCTGCCCAACTCGATTATTTTGTCATTTATCGTGGGTTTTGGATATGCCTCACATAGAAATAACCCTGTGTTTTTTGGAATATGAAACATCCATGTTGTCTTATAACATATCAACAAATCAGCATTTGTTCGTCAAGATTTCGCTTTACGTGTAACCCTGACTTCTAAAATTGGGGATTTCTTGGCCCCACCGCTACGCCCGCGCCGCCTATAATGTTGGGCTTTATCAGAATACGTTTCACCTCACATTCACCCCACTGTTATTGTACACCCAAGCCTGTGCGTGAGTTCATATTGTTGTTAAACACCAAGTGGCTTTAGGATTTTATTATTTATTATTTATTCTTCAATCATTTCTTTATATTCATAAAAACAACCACAGAATGTACAAAAACCAGGACCACTGTTTTTTGGAAATCCAACACATGCAGGGTATAGAAGACGATACAAGATTTAGATATTTTACAATCATAAAAAACCAACACCCACATAACCCACACAGAACACACATGCACAACCACATACGCGCACACCACCCACAGCCCACCAGCGACACCCCCACACACATTCACACACGCCCGCGAGCACAACGCACACAGCAATGCACACACGAACACTCGCACACACACACACACATTGGATAGAATAGAAAATACATTGGTTATATAAACTACTGGGTTATGAGAATGGAACTCACATTTTATGTATGGTCAATTTTCCCATGAAGGGCTATGACGCGCGTTCCAAATGTGTATAGCTGAATGGAGAGCAAGCTGGCTCAGATCCTTATCGGGTCTTCACTTGCCTCTTGCTAATTTTGAAATTGATTTTCAGACGTTGCTCGTTGTCAGGGGAAATAAGACCACGGCTACCAATTTCAATACAGAACAAGTATTCCTAGAAAAAAATAGGTGCATTTTTCAGTGGTGAGGATAGGTAGGAACAGAAGAACCAGAATTGGTTGATTAAAAGAAATTCCAAGAACAAAATTTCAACAATAAAAATTCTAAAGCCGATTTAATTGACCTGACGTTTCCACATATTAATGTTGATACTGATACACCACTGCAATAGGCATATTTGTTATGGTAAATCTCATTTAGGGGGGCATCTGGGTTTTGGTTTTGGAAACTTTCCAAAACCACTTTTGTAAACCTTGTATTATTTGGTATTTGTTGAGTCTGAAATTAATCCTACCAAGTGACCCTGCTAAGATGAACTCTCCCTACAAAATTGTGATCAGTAAAAGTTCAATTGTAATGAAAGTTTTCTTCTCTCTCTCTTTGTTCCAGGTGCTGATTGTCATTGGAAATGATCTCTGCCACTACGTGTTTTTTATACAGGTGAGTAGCATTGGGTTGACAAATTTTTTCAGGAAGGGTGACTCATATATTTGAATCAAAAAGTACTTTTAGGTATCAGTTTCCAATTGCAGTGTACTTTCACTATAAAACCATGAACTTATGAAGAAATATGATGGAAAAATTTTTAGTTTATCCAAAATGTTATTTTAGCAACAACTTCTTCAACCTAACATCTTTAAAGTATTTTGATTTTTCTTTTGATGTGGCATAACACCCTACGGGTTCGCCTGATCAGTTACTGCATATCCGCAGTTTCTCCGAGCTACTATATCATATTTTACCAATTTTACTTTCTGGGTGGTATCATTAATTGATCTGCGCGTTGCATTGAATTGAGTTTTTTCGCTTCATCATAGATTCTGCTAGAATATTGCATAACAGGCCCTCCCATTCTTAAATATAAAATATAATCGCCGCTTGAAACTTTGAAATAAAGACTGAAATACATTAGCGCTCGTTCACTGTATCCACATTAACACAGTGTTCTGTGGCCGAGTGGTAATATCTAACGCCTAGAAAGCGAGAGATCCGGGTTCGAGTACGTGTTTATTTCGTCTTTATTTAGTTCTATGCTTGCCAGTTTCTCCGAGCTAATATATAATATTACCAATTTACTTATCGGGTTGTATCTTTACTTGATCCTCGCGTGCATTGAATTGAGTTCGCTTCGTCATAGATTCTGCTTGCTAGAATCATGCATATATAAGGCCCTCCCATACTATAATACAAAATGATAATTCCGGCCGCTTAAAACCTCTGAATAAAGACTGAATACATTAGCGCTAGTTCAATGTAGTATCCACGTTAACCCAGTCCTCTGTGGCCAGTGGTAATATTCTCACGCCTAGAAAGCGAGAGGAGAGGCCGGGTTGGAGTTTCGAGACCGTGTATTTCGTCTTTATTTAGTTCTGTGCTCAGCCAGTTTCTCCGAGCTACTATATATATTTTGGATTTTTGACCAAATTTGCATGAAACCGAAACGAATTTTATCTTCAATTTTTTGAGTCTCAAGTATTCCTTATCCAATTTATCTTTCATTATAAAACATGCCAATGGATTGTCTTCAACTTAATTCTTTTGATAACTACTTTGTAAGCACCTGAAAAACAATTACGCTCACGGGCCATCTTGGAATTTTAGCCAAATTTTCTTTTAATTTGCTAGTTTTGTGCATTTTGAAACCATGGACAATTTTTTCTTTAATTTTGAAGCTTAGCAGTAGTTCTATGACAATTATCTTTCATATTTTAATACAAGTTAAATGCTTGTCTTCGACTTGTTTATCTTTTTGGAATTAAATGATCGAGCCGTCTCTGTACATGAAACCCTGTGCACACGGAGGTTCATAGACCTTCTAGAGGGCAGTTGTCTGTACTGATCATGATACAATATATACAGTGTACAAACAGTACTGTGTGCAGTGAACTGATTTGACTTTTATATTCAAAGTTGGACTTATACTTCCTAACATCTGATTAGGCATAAAAGTATGTTTGTTTGTTGTAACGGAGGAATTAATATTAGGGTCACTTTTTTAGGTTGAACTTCTAATATGAACACAACATGCTGCTATTTAAAGCTTTTTCAATGAAGCAAAGATCTTCAATTCTACTTGTCGTAGTTGCTGGTTTTGATGTTTTCTCATCTTTGTGTTATGATTTTTTATTGAATTGTAAATGAAAATCATGGGTCGGTTGGCAATTTGTTTTTTATTTTGGGCTAATTTGCATGAACATGTATAGGTTGACAGGGTTGCTAGGGTTGGTCGGGTTTCGGCAAACAAACTTTGGGTTTTTTGGCCTTAAAGGTGCAACAAGAGATTTTGAGGCACCCAAATTTTGTGTCATAATAGTAATTTTATATAGACTAAACACTCAAAAGCTTTCTTACCTTGTATTTGGCTACATAAATGTCTTAAAAGAGAGGAAAAAGGTGATTATGATTTGCTTATGTTTCAATATAAAACATAGGCTGAATTTCGTATTTGCTCCTCTACGAAATTAAAATTTCACAATTTTTGTACCAAAGAAGAATTTCTCAGATTAATCCTTCAGATGGGGATGTTTTTGATGGAAATCAGGGCAAAAATCAGTACTTTAATTTTTTTTAGGGACACCTGATATGTGAAATCTCTCGTTGCACCTTTAAGTTTTGACGATATAGTAGAAGTATTAGTTACTGTTACTGTGTTGTCATTTTCAGGGTTTATTTGCAGCTTTGCACTTTTAATCATGTTTTGTATGTGGGCAGACAAGTAGTATTTTTGTCTACAGTGGCTAGTTTATTTGCTAAAATGATCAAAACTGCAACTTTTTGAGTAGCTTAAAGGGGGATGGCCCGATTTAAGTCTATAAATTTCGCACCTTGATAGAATGACCTTCACCCCAAAACCCCATCTGTAGTTTCACGCCGATATTTCAACCCGTTTTGAAGTGAGAGCTAAAAACGTGATTTTGTAATCCCCGTAGAGTACTGTGTAAAATAATATTGGTCGACCAAAATGGGGCATATTTTTGCTCATAACATCCAAACCAAACATCCTTCAGCGGTCAGCCCTAAGATTTCACAGGGTAAATGAGAAAAATAGCAGCTTTCTTATGATACCAAAATGTTGACCATTTCCGGTAAAATCTGGGGTCCCTGGGGAGGAGGCTATTAGCGATTGGGCCATGGACCTTTTAAAATACTAGAAATACCTCATGGATTGTCATGACAGAAATAATGGGTATAAAAAATGGCAGTGTCTGTGTACACAGCCACCGAGTATCTACCAAATAGTAGTTTTGTCTACAGTGGCTTGTTGTCCCCGAGCAGCGTCCGTTCATCCGTCCGTTCGTCCGTCCGTTCCTGATAAAAATGTTAACCCAAGTTGTATACAATTTATCTGGAGTTCCGTAAGGGCGACAGTGATGTAACTTGGTGGAAAGAAGCGGGTTGATGAGTTCTCGACCTGATTAGATTTTGGACGTAAAATATGCTAATTAAGTATCTAATTTGCATAATTTATGAAAAATTTTCCTGCAAGGCCTGTGTACAAGTTTTCTGGAGTTTCGTAAGGCGTATAATGATGTAACTTGGTGGAAGGAAGCGGGCTGAAGAGTTCTCAACCTGATTAGATTTTGGGCGTATTTCAGGCAAATTGAGTATGCAAATGAGCTAAAATGTCAAAAGAAATTACAGCAATACGGAGTGCAAACCACAAACCAATTTTGGTGCTTTGATGTGGGTCGGTCATGGGTGTTCCCATGACCCACATACGACCTTGTCCTCGTTCGTTATTCATACAAAAAAAAATAGAAATAACCCTTCCAGTGGAGTTGATTCTTCAACTCCAACGGTTTTGAAATAAGAAAATATTCCTTGACAACATATAAAAAAATCAGAATTATTCGTAAAGATTTTGCTTTTACGTGTTAAACCAATGGCGACGTCTGAAATTGGGATTTCTTGGCCGCCCTCCCCTGGTGTTTGGTAATCTTGCTTCTGTGCATGCCTTGAGAATCCATCCCTATTGAGTTTTCAAGGTTGTGAATGTGTGCAGCAGTCAAATGGTAAACGTGATGGCATTGGCCAGTTTACCTGCTAAAAATAATATAAACTACAATATTTTGAGTGGCTCAAATGCCAGAACCACTTTACAGATTATTGTGGCGGGTACAAAGTATATAAATAAATATATGAATATTATTGTTTTTGTCTCAAGAGCCCATAGCTTGAATACTTTTCAGACAATCATTAGCTGAAGTATTGATGTGTTTAGCTTGCTTCCATTTGTGCATTGAGCATCCCCAGTTAAAAAGGCATTGTACTGACCCAAGTATAGTCCCACCTGTTTTACCACGAAATGATCTTGAATTTAGGGGTGGGATTATAACGGGATTTCCATCCTAAGATATTGGAGAAATTCTGTTCGCTTCACGGTACCATCACTCTTATACTGTCGGGTATCCATGTTCGTGCGTAGGATCGCAAAGAAAAGGGTGTTTTCCCACAATCAATTTTTGTATTTTTTTTGCGAAATCACAAAAAAGGGTACTTTTTCATTTGGAAAGTTCACAAAATTTTTAAAAGGGGTAGTGGGGTAGTCACAGAAAAATTTGTATCTATACAGTTTTATTTTTGTCTGTGATTTTCACCATGGATTTTCATTGCAATTCCTCTTGTCATCTGCACCTATGCACTATACATCATGTTTTTAGAACTGACTCTATTTACCATACTTCATGTTTTGTTTGAAAAGGGTGGTAAATTAAAAATCGTTAATGATTTCACTAAAAAGGGGTATATATTTAAGTCCAAAAATGAGTGATTTTGCTCATAAAGGGTGTTTTTACACAAAAAAAGGGGGTGCTTTCAATTCCTACACACAAGCATAGGTACCTGACAGTAAGTGGAGCGCCAGCACCAGGGTTCGCTTAATGGGAGGACGATTGTCTGTGCAACTATGATTAGTCAAGAATGCGGATACTCAACTTGTTTTCTTAATGGTTTCATATGGCGTGGATAATACAGGAACCATAAGTAAGAACATCATTTGGGCCCCTTCTCTGCTCATACCAATCATTCATTATATGCCAAATGCAAGGCAGGAATAGAAATGACATATGATATCTTGATAGGAATATTGTTAGTGGTAGCAGGCTCAACAAAATGTCACAGAAAGAATTATCACCAATCTAATTCTGTATGCTTTCCACTGGATGATTTGGGCTGGGTATGTATATATGCTGTGTCGGAAGTTCCACAGAATTAGAGAGAACATATCCCAGAAATGACATTACCATCCATGTTTACTACCTTACACTGTTAAGATTGTGTGTAAATTTATGGACTCCATAAAATTACCTATTTTTTCCCTTAAAAATATGTAATTTGTTCAATAAATCATAAATATTTTATGGTGGGATTACAACCAACTTCACCCACTCAAACATCTATGTGCATGTATATTCTTATATCACTCACAACTGTAGCTGTAAACATCTAATCCAAACTAACGTTAAATTCTTTTCATTTTGTAAAATGCGTGGAAATTTCACTGCAAAATGCTTTATTTTTTTTCTTTCTGTTTTTAAAGGGGGATAACCCGATTTAAGTCTATAAATTTTTCATCTTGATAGAAAGAATGGCCTTCACCTCAAAACCCCATCTGTAAAGTTTTGTGGCAATATTTCAACGCGTTTTTGAAGTGAGAGCTAAAACGTGATTTTGTAATCCCACAGAGTACTTTGTAAAATTAATATTGGTCGACCAAAATGGGGCATATTTTTCGCTCAAAACATCCAAACCAAACATAGCCCTAAGATTTCACAGGTAAATGAGAAAATAGAAAAAAAAAAAAGCCCCTTTAGTCTGATACTACCATTGTGACCACTACGGGTAAAACCTGGGGTCCCTGGGGACGAGGCTATTAGCGATCGGACTATGGACCTTTAATAAATAGATGTACACGGTTGTTGGTGATCTAAGAATATACACCTAGATATGTCCTTTTATGTGTAGGTGTTTGGGTGGGTAAAGTTGGTAGTAACCACACTAATTAACATAAAATACTAATGCTTTACAGAACAAATTATGTATTTTTAAGGGGAAAATATGGAATATTTCATTTTAAAGGCACTGTCAGTGATTTGCTAAATCAGAAAATCAAAAAATCATCAAAATCAGATTTTTGCATTTTTGGAATAAGTATAGGTATCTTAACATGCCCTGCAAGTGATAAGTCTAGAAGCAACCTAATTAGGACAAAATCGGATACTTTAGTCATTATTGTCCGTACGGACAATTACTACAACATGTAATTAAATGGGGATTCATATCTCTGAACATTGCTGTTTTCTTCCTTTTCTGTCAATTTTTCAGTTGGGAAATATACCTGTACAGACTTATCCTTCACTTTTAAGCTATCCTACAAATTTCAAATATTTTTTACAATTCGGGTTAATCGCTGATAGTGTCTTTAAGGAGTCCATAATTTTATAAACATTTTTACAGAGTGCTTAATTGTACAGACATTTTTACAGCATATGATGTAATTGGCCATTCAAAATGGTGTATGAAATTCAGGTAATGCTCAGGAAGTTAATTGGAAAGTCTGTTTTGAAAGTAATGTTGATGTATCCCTTAAAGCGGCACTGGCCCATTTTCACAAAATATGAAACTTCAATTTGCTCGCAAATGATAGTCTAGGCCATTGGAAGAATAGAGATACATTTTACACATAAAAATAAAATACTCAAAAACAGATAGGGGCGTTATTAAGAGGTTAAAGCCATCCAGGTAATTTGTAGGCTAACTTTAAGTTTGCCATAACTTTAATCAACAAATGTGTCTATTACATGAAAATCAAAGACTCGTACTCATTGATATTAAAACCACAAAGGTCACAGACCGGTCAAACAGGGTGTATGCCATGGGAATCAACTCTAACAATGTGTGTGTTTCCTGTGCTAAATGCCATTTCCGTTGTCTGCTGAATTAATGTCGCCAGAGTCGTTTATTATAAATTCTATTACCTCTGCTGCCCATTATTGAAAATGCAGCATTCTGATTGGTCAGTTTACTGCCATTATTCTGCAATAATGGGTCTCCAATGCATTTTCTTATTAAATGAAGCTGTTTTAGGTCATAGAATAGAAATAAAGGGTTTGCAATGTCCATGTATGGGCTTCATAATGTAACGCCGGCCGAAAAACATAAAAAAATAAAATCAAATAATGGGCTCGGCTGCGCCTCGCCCATTATTTAGTTTTTCTGACCTCGGACACATTATTCGCCCATAAATGACACTGGAAACCCTTTATTTCT
This sequence comes from Ophioderma brevispina, assembly GCA_023653785.1. Classification (NCBI taxonomy): domain Eukaryota; kingdom Metazoa; phylum Echinodermata; class Ophiuroidea; order Amphilepidida; family Ophiodermatidae; genus Ophioderma; species Ophioderma brevispina. The sequence goes on from JAMKCH010033696.1 coordinate 10,049, forward strand.
TAAATAGATCGTGTAAAACAGTAAGATGCTGGATTTGCCTTAATCATTTCAGGTAACAGCTACTTTGATATAAAAGCTTTACAACCATGCAAAAATATCAATTTTTAAAAGTCCTTGGGCGCACTATTTTTTCAAATGTGCCATTGGTCTCTTTAAATCTCCACTTCAGGTATCCTGTTTCCGAGCCAGACAACTAGGTCTGGTTAGGTAATGTATTTCTAACCTTTTTGCAGTCATCAGGTATTAATTACAGGGTGAAGTCAAAAAGATTTACACTCAATTCAGAAAAATATTAAAAATATTTAACAAGTTTTAGAAATTGGTTTTATACACGAAAAAAAAGCTCATTATATCTACTATCTATTGGTAAAGAAATCTAAATGTTTACCTTTTCGCATATTGGAGATATGGGTAAATTGACGGACAAGCCGCCAAAACCCATTTATTGACCACGGTTTTGTACCAATTCTTCATGGTCACAGCAGCCAAAAAGCAATTGAGTTACTGTTGACATCTAAATGCTTAAAACTTTTGATTTTGTTGAAAGTCAACCATTTGGTCATAATCGTAGAACTGTGAATTGATAATATTTCGTAACAATAGGTAATGACAGTGCAGTAACAGGGACAGGAGGGGAAGGGGAGGGCACATGTCCCCTTCCCATTTATGGGCCTTACCAGAGGGGGGGAACAGACAAAAAGCTGAAGCTAGCGGTTGTTATGTTTAAAACAGGAAAAGTGGAAAAGGGACAAGCAGAAGAAAGGAGTAGAGAAAAGACAAGAGAGGGAAAGGGAGAGGAAAAGATTGAGAGGCCAAAGGGAAAAACAAGGCAGATGGACGTTCAATGTCTGTCTGTCCAAAATTGATTCCCAAAGTAACCCCCCTCCCCCATCAGGTTATGAAGGAGCCGGCGGTGAAAAATAGTGGGTCAACCGGCTGTATGCCACAGGATTGCCAAAATATTTGCATTTTTTCATGTTTCGGTGTTTGTGAATATGTATGGGAACATTCGAACATTTATGCAAGTCCTGCTCAAAATTTGGGTGTTTGTGAGATTCCATGATTTTTTGATTTCAGAATAATGAAATAGTTTGACATTTTCTTGATGAAGGTTACACAAGGTATCAAAGCAAGCAAAGACTGTCATAATTATTTGTGTAGACTCATCCAATTCCCTTGGGCCAAATCCACAACAGTGATCCGTGGACAGCAGAGTGAAAAATGGTACCTATCTTTAAGTTACAAATTCGCAATGCCAAAGTTCAAAAATCAAAATTCAAAATTTCTCTAGTAGGTGAAATGATCTAGTTTTATATGTGTAACGGTATCTTTGGTAGATTTTTCATCTGTAGAAAAAATTCAAACCAAAAGAGGTACAAATCTTTTGACTCACCCTGTATTTGGATAGCGTTGGCTATGATCAAGTTCTTACTCGGCTTTCTGTCAAGATCAAATATAAGACCAAACCCCGGAGCTATGCCCTGTCCTCATAAAAAGTTCTGTAAGACATTTCAAACAAAGAGTGACAAAAATAGAAGCCAAGACGACGACTTACGCCGGAAGCTGCGTTTCACATCCCCTTTAAAATAAGAAAGTGATCAAAACAGGTAACGGGTGTAGGATGTGGACAAGCATGCATAACAGACACATTCACATACGCATCATGTGCGTGTGCATGCACCACACTCCCTAATTTGTGAAGAGGACCTTATAAATTTAAAAAACCAGTGATAAGTTTGAAACCCCCGATTGGATAACTGGTTCTGTGCAAATTTGTAAGACCCAAGTTGAATGGTATCTTTATCAATAAGTGTTAAGAATGCCAGTACATGGAGATTATATCACTTTAAAATGCTGTCCTTTTTGTTTTAAAGAAAATGAGCGAAGAGTTTTCCTGAAATTCTTTTTACGTATTTTTGGCCCACCTTTTTTGAGGTCCATATGTGACCAATTTTAAAAAAGTACATTTTTCTGACAAATAACAAAAATAAGAGCAAAATTAGGTTCATAGCATAGGGTTATGTGGCACATACTTATGCATTATGTGTGTATGAGAAAAACTTTTTTGTCTTAAGTTGGTCCACACGGAGGGCTGAAAATCTGGAGGGTGGATAGGGTTTTCTGTCAATGTGGAACATTCGGAGTTTTAAACTCCGGAGTGTTATCGAGGGTCTAGGGTCTAAAAAACTTGGGGGTGAAGCTCAACTCCAATAACACTTCGGAGTGTTTTGGAGTGTTGTGCCATGTGGACAACTTCAGGGGATAGTGAGCATAGGTGACCTCTCAAGGGCATCTGTTGACAAATGCCTGTGTTTGAATATACACGCGGAAAGGCCATGGTTTTTTGGTTGTTGACTTCGATGAGAAGCAGAGGAGAATGGTCAGGGGGGTGATTTTAAGAATTTCCGGCCATTTTCATGTGGACACAACTGGGAGTGAAGTAACATAATTGATTTAGGAGAATAAAAGATGAGATTTTTGTTTTGGCCATCTTAGATGGTTGTCATAAGGGATGGGCATCCAATATTTTGAGTGGTGGGATGCCGGCGCAGCTCATTCTTATTAGAATTGTGTGATTTTTGCTTTTATCGAACATAATTTATTTGTCAAAATATTGTTACATCCATTTCTGTTTTATTCCATTTAAATAATTGCAACCCTCTGAAAACAAATGTTTCAATCCAAAGGAACCAATGTTATCGCCATAGTGATCGTCACGCTGCGTAAATTGAATTAGCGAACCAACGCGACATGCACGACGCCGAATAAACGCAACGTTTGCGCGTGTCATTTTTCGACTACACCGCGTAAATGCTGCACGCACTGTCCATCCATTACCCAGTAATGGATGGGCAGAGCTTTGACCTAAACCAATCAAATTCTTGTTAACATGATAAACCACGTCCACTGAATAAGAATTAATTATCACGTCCAGAGTTTCAAACCATTGGAGTTTTGGGACTGCATGAACATGGCTTTTTAGAGCCTTATATACTAAGCATGTATCTAACCTGCTCATAAATCATTCATACTGATGATTAATGCGCTTCTTAACATGGAAACAAATATGAGGCAATCAACTAAATTAAGGGCATTATACAGTAATGTGACCTATATATGTGATGTTCTTCATTGTTATGTACATCAAATCACTGCAGGAATATGATCTAATACCCAACACAGGCCAATCGGTAGTCTCGCCTAATTATATGGAAAATACTTAAAAAAACATGATGTACATTTGCAGAATGGCTTGATATATGTATCAAACTACCGTTAGAAAACAAAAATTGTGTTTTAAAGGTGTATTTCATGAGTCCTAGTTCCTTATTTTTGGTTTATGGTTCACTAGATATAACGAGAAAAAGTTATTGACAAAAATTCAGTTGATTCTTAGCATGTGTTTTGATTTATGAACAAATCTGTATATCACAGTGCCCCATAGGCCATGTGTTGTAATTCTGTCCCTTTATGTTACAGAAAATACAAAATTACGAATTTCTTCTAGAGTAGATCAAATTTGCACATAAAAATTGCACACACACTATACTTGGGCCATCAGTTCAGAAAAATCTCAGCTTTTGGAGGTAAGTCAGGGTACGAGGCTGTGGATCACAAAATGCCCCTTTAATATAAGCACAATTTGATACAAGTCCAAATGAACCAGGAGAAATCAATAGCCAAGTCAGGAATTTAGTACCTGACTAAATCCCAGCAAGTGCTGGGGTTGGATTTAAGCAGTACTAGGCAATGTAGGCAGTTGGATATACCAGGCCCCTGCTGTTCAGGGGCCCTTACCATGCATAAAAAATCTGTTAGAAGATACTTCTTGCTGTGCAAAACTGTTAGTAATGGAGCATAAGAACCATGCTAAACTCTAAAATCCATAAGAGGGCCTCTGGTCTAGTACTGCAGTGAACCCCAAATAGGTGTCTATGGGGTCTTTTTCCTTAAATCTGCCCCCTTGACAAATGCCACTCTGGAAATAACCTAGAGACCTCCAGCCCTAAAGGCAAATACCTACAGACCAAAGTTTACCATTTTCTAAGTCACGATTCCGTGTTCCATTTTCTAATTAAACGCCTAATATTGCCATTCTAGGGAAGCATTTCAATTTTCTTAATCTAAAAACACAACAACAATGCATTTAATCTAGAAACACTAATAAGCACTTGGCATACACTTGGAAGTATGCCGAATCTGGTGGTAGATATGCGCGGAATCAGTGATACAGTATTTTTGGTCTAGAATTGATGAAAATGGGGGATTTTAATGTATTTTGCGACTAAATTAGTGGCGAGATAAATTTTGAAATCATCATTAATTTGTGCAAAAAATTGAAGATTCAACTGGAAGAAATACCTTTTTAAGGTCATCAAGGTTTCTACAAATCAGTGTTCTAAACTCGGAATTTTTTACAAATACCCTAGAACCAATTAGGTAGCAGAAAAAAAAACGAAAGCAAAACAATCAATGCATAAACAACCACTCAAATAGACACAATTGCCCAGACCATTTTAGTCATCAGTTTAATATAGTAATTGCTCATATAAATATAGCCTGCCCATCCATCATATTTCATCTGTCACTATCAGGTGTACTGGTTGGAGTGGTATCAGACTATGTTGTGTTGTGCATTAGAGATGATTCAAGGTCAAGTCTGAGTTCAAATCCATGGAGAAATGTTGAGAGTATCTGTAAACATGTCAATGCAGAGTTAATAATATGGGACTGTATCTGATGAAATTGTGGTATGGGCAAAAATGAAATGATTGAAATGCTAGATAATATAGAAATATGTCAAGGACCTTTAAAGGGACATAAGGGCATTTTCTCACTGGGTACATTTTTAAACTATACAATTATATTTTAACCACCAAAATGGCCTCGGGTTCGAGACTGACCCAAATTTGCAACTTTTCATCTTCCCCTCTTCCGTCATTCCTTCACTCCCCCGTGTGGCATTAGGGTTAACAAATATTTTTGCTATACTTGTTTCACCTCATGGTGGCAGTAGAATGGACGCGCAAGCGCTGGCACCGCACCCAAGTGCAGGCGCAACTACAAGCACGAACAAAGATGGCAATGCAAAATACATGTGTGACTGCTGCGTGAAAGTTTTAAATGCACTATTTCCCAATGCCATTGGTCAACCAATATTAATTTTACATAATACTCTATGGGGGTCACAAAATCACGTTTCTTATAGCTCTCACATCAAAACAGATTGAAATATCCACAAGAAACTTAAAGATGGGGTTTTGGGCTGAAGGCCATTCTATCAAGATGAAAACTTTATATACTTAAATCAGGTCATCCCCCTTTAAATGTATAGATCAAAGTGAGTTCTTTTGGAGTTACATAAGAACTTCAATGACCAAATGATTACACACTATGCATCTGAACTTCTTCCTGGCTCACAAAACGGAAGAGTGACTTTGTTTTCTTTGTCCTTGGCATTTCACTCCACTCCAAACAATAACCACCATTAACATGTTTCGTCAAGTCGGTCATCGCTTGTCCAGTGAGGTCGGAATACCCAAACGAGACCGAAGATTAATGTTGGGAGAACTAATATTATTATACTTGATTGCTATATAAACTCGGAGGAGACACATGCCCAGACTAATTCAGTCTTCCCTTAATTGTCTATTTACAAAGTCCGTCCAGCAGGTCAGCCTCAATTAACTCCGTAGATATGATTGGCCGGAACATGGGCTCATGTGTATCAAGGTCAGCACTGTCTAAATACCCAAAGGCTAGAGAGCCTTTATCTCAGAAAAGATGAGAAAAACACAAGTGATGTGCAATTATCCTGACCCTTTTGTTTTAGAAAATCTGAGAAAACAACTAGTGAGTTGGTGTTGTTCCACACTGAGTTATAT
>JAMKCH010033697.1:0-29957 GCA_023653785.1 Ophioderma brevispina
GTCAAAGGTCATCCGGGGTCAAAATTTTAGATCGGAATAGAGTCGTGTAGGGAAATATTTTTTTTATGTGTTTTGATATGGTTGTAGAGTTTTGCCGTACCACGTTTGTTGGTCACATTTTCGATGGGTTCATTTTTGGGGTCAGAAGTCTGTGGGGTCATTATTGGGTAACTTGGCTGTGTTTTCATAGCCATGCCTTGACGTATGGATATAAGCACCCAGGGTGCTTAATAGGTCGAATACAATACCTTGGTTTTCTGTCTGAAACATTCCCAGTATACTTCCCCCCCTCTAACATGTATACTCGGCTGCGACAGACCCATCGCAGCTCGGGCTCCACACTAGTATTACAATTTCTGCAAATAGTTACAGGTGTACCACCAAACATGCTCAAAGGAACTTGTGGGACTCATATAGGATACAGTTTACCCTAATGCCCGAAATGACCTTGCCCCACTTCAAACCTTTGCACATCTATATATTTATACGGTGGTCTGTCTGTCTCTGTCAGTGTTCCTCTGAAGACCAGGATTGCACCTTCCTGTCACTTGTGGGTGGGTTCCCCCTTGAACGTTACAAAGACCTAGGTCTGTATTGGTTATGATCAAAGGTCATCAGGGGCATTCACAGTCAAAGGAGCTCCAATGGGTAAACTTTGGTGTATTCCGGCGAAACTTGGTGGGCGGGGTCGATTGTTGATGATGAAATTTTAAAGGTCCTGGCCAGGTCATCAGGGGTCATTCAAGGTCAAGGAACCAAAAAACCCGAGGGTCATGCAAGCCAGGTGATCACAACACAGGTGATAGCCAAATCCGGGATCGCCTAGTAAAAATACTATAAAGAAACCACCGTCTCAGAACTCTATGTATGTACAGAATGACCTCTTATGCCCTATCCGCTTTGACTCCCATGACCCTATTGAACCTTTGACCCCAAAATGATCTAAACATTCTTCCAAGTTGATAGCCACCAAACTTGCTCAAGTTAACCACTGGCCAAGACCCTTGGGCTATAGTCAATTGACCGGTAATGACCCTACATGACCTATGACCCCACACTACACATTCCCTAAACCATTCCAATTAATGGATTACTGCATCATTGAAGCACTCGTTTATATAGATCTCAATAACACTCAACATAAAAACATACGAAAAAGGGAAACCAGTTAAAACAACACCAACTATTTGAATCCTTACAAGGAATTTATTGGCATAAGCTATCGGCACATATATAAGAAATAATCCCTAATTAAGACGTACCAGATGCTTTTCATGGTCCATTGGAGTATTCTTGCGAAAAAAATCCAGAATCTTCCGACAAATGTCACGACTGTACAACATCATGGAAGCTGCCATCTTTATTCCATGTGGCTATATTTACAACGCCGCCACGCAATACCGAAACAGAAGCCAGAAAAATATATCACGCTGGCTTCATTTTCGGTATTGCGTGCGGCGTGGTAAATATAGCACAGGGAAATAAAGTGGCAACTTCCATGATTGTTGTACAGTCGTGACATTTTGTCGGATAATCATCGGATTTTTTTCGCCAGGAATACTCCAATGGACCATGAAAAAACCATCTGGTACGTCTTATTGAGGGTTATTTCATTATATCAGCGATGCCAACTCTCCCGTTTTTCTGCGGGAGACTCCCGGTTTTCGTTTGTTCTTCCGTCTCCCGTTTTTGCTAGCAAATCTCCTGATTTTCGGATATTTAATGAAGGGGAAAGAAAATAAATAAATAATAGACAATAAAGTTAAGGAAGAGGGCAGTAGTATCTATCCAGAGTCATAAAAGGAACAGAGATTTGAAAGATTTTCAATTTATAAAGCTTGTTAAACTGGTTTCCGACCATCGTTTTTCTCCCGACTTCGGCTGTTCACTCACATTAACCATTTGATAACCATTAAACTGCTGTCGGCATAAAATGTCTTCTGCTGGTATTTTAGTTAACTACAAAACACGCACCGGGAGATCACAAAACAATGAATTGGTATAGCGGTTTTGTTTGAAGTTTTCAAGCTTAAAAGTTCAGGCCTTGATTATTTTTATTGTACTTTTAGAAATACTTATATGGACTTGTCCTACTGACAGTTCCTTAAATGGGGCCTGTCTCGACGGCAGGCTTGGTCATTTTTTATGAAAAGTTGTATTATTTTAAAGAGCTCTATCTCATGATGCAGTTCATATGTGCATATAGGTAGCTTAGTTTCAAGTTACGAGCCTTTAAAGTTTAGACTTAGTTTTAATGTGCTATGTACTGAAACAATATTCTCCATGTGGCTTGTGTTCATTTCCTGAAAGTTCCTTAAATGGGGGTACAGGGTCAGATGGCAGAACTCCATTTTTTCAGGAGAGTGATTCAAAGAGCTCTCTCCATGTACAGTTGTCAAAGTATGATCCTTCAAAATTTGGACTTCCTCCTTGTTTCATGTCATATAAAAAAAATTACCAGATGGACTTAGTTTCTACTGACAGTTCCTTAAATGGGGGCTGTCGGACGGAGCGAGCTGTGTCCATTCTTTCGGAAAGTTTGTATTTTAAAGAGCTTATCTCATGATTGCATCCATATGTATTTAGGAAGCTAGTTTTCAAGTATGAGGCTTTAAAGTTTAGCTTTTACATTAACCTTTTCATGTCATTTCTTGGGTCAAAATAATGATTTTTGGTCTGTGGAAAATAATGAAAGCTGTGTATTCTAAAGTCAGGGTTGTTAGGACTCGAGTCCGGACTCGGAGACTCGAGTCACGATTTTGAAGGGACTCGGACTCGGACACATTGGACTCGGATCGGACACTCAGGACTCGAGGTCCGGGCCGGGACTCCGCGCCCGAGTCATTCAAAAAAAATTACATCGTTTTTGCTATCAACTGGCGCTTGAAACTTTCTAATAATTGCACAATGTTGAGCTTCAAACAACCAGAAAGAAAAAAAGATAATCGATATACAATTTGACAAGTACCGACTACCGATTATCAATATTGACAGTCATACCTGTCGTTTTAGGCTCCTGTCATGTAAAGTAACTGCACGGCAACCTTGAAAGGATTCTGTAGCTGATTATTTTTGAATATAAAAATCTGGCAGCGAAGGGACTTGGCACTGATGATAGGGTGTTTTGAACCAATCCATAATGCATTGCAATGTGGCCTATACTGTACTAACTTACATCAAGTACTTGGAATAAAAGTATAAGGCATGTTTTACAAGTGGGTCCAAAACTTCCCGATTTTACATAAAATGTGTCATTTCTAGTATCAAATTAATTTTGGGTCATTTATCAATTTTAAAATGGAAAATTTGGGGCAAGACACACTCCAAAATGTGTATTGGGTCAAAGAAATGTAATTTTTAACCTAAAATCCACTTTTTCTTACTGCAAACTTATGCATATTTTGATGGACCCAATAGTCCATCAACTGGAACAGTTGCAACACCAAGATGATTTTGACCTACTTTTTGTGAGAGATTTTCCATTTTTTGAGAGATAGAGTAAGTATTTTAGGACACTTATTCATATCAAGCCATTTCAAACTATCCGTCTTTTCAGATCGATTTTTACAACAAATGCTGTTTTTCAGGCGAATGTTCATTTGATGGACAAAAAGGGAAAATTGTGCCATCCAGTGTAACATTCACCCCTCAAAAGTTCATACTTGAACTACCGGGTACTGTTTTAGGCAACAAAATTTCTACCAGATTTTGCTTTTGTGATTCCATTAGTTTAAACATGAAAACATCTGGAAAAATTGGCCAAAACAAAAATTTGTACTGAATAAATGTGTTTTCTAGATAGAGGCCAACTACTGGACCCCTCCTCTCGTGAAACATGCCATAAGAAAACAGAGGACGCACAAACATTTCCCAAGGATCATAGCTAAAATTACCAAGTATACTCTTTGGGGGCTAAAATGAATGTAAAAGTCAGGTTTAGGTGTTAGGAAATAGGATTTTGTTCTGGTCACATCATCCTATTGATGTGAATTTCCTAAAAAAAACGGTGCATTGTGGATGATCAATACACCCTCGGCACTGATAACTATGTTGGTAGCCAAGTTCCTGGTTAACTTGCTAATTGCTAAAAGACCAAAATGGAAGTGAATCCTTGGATTCAATTCTTGCCAAAGCGTACCTATTTTCTCCCAAATTTGTAGCAAATTTTTTTTTTGGTTATTTGTAGGTATATTGCTTCGCATGCAGCAAATCTCTGCTGAGGTCCAATACATATTTGTAAACCTTTGCCAAATTTGGTGGTCAAAACAGGCAGATAGTTCAAATTGTGATTTTCAAACACCGCCAATTTACATGTTTATTTTTTTAATTCCATCATTCTTGAATTTGATGGCTTATTGCCATCGAGAGCGGCGTGTTTTATGTCGGCTTCTTACATTGCGAAACTAATAGGCCGTTTTATGTCCGTTTTCGCCGAAAATTCAGCCAAATTGTGCTGATATAATGGCCTTTCCGTAGGTTTATTGTTTTTTTGGATTTTGGTGCGGGATCAGTATTGACTTTTGATCTTTTTGTCAAGTTTGGACATCATTTATGCCGTGCTTGTCGTCTTCTTCTGAATGCTATTGGTTTATGTGGGCACCTATTAACCGGTTCTAGTGTGGTTTCTTCGGCGAAAATGAATGGTTATCTTGCTATCATATCTACCAAGGGCTTCCCAGGGACTGAGGTCAAACCAGTGCCATTCATTTGACTTGAGTATATTTAGTGTAAACACATTTCCCTGGGAAGGTCGCCCGACTATAATTATACAGATACACAAAGAGTTGTTTTACTTGAGATCAGACTGAGTTATGTTAATAACTCGGGATTTTTGCAACGCAAGTCCAAAGAATTTTCAGGCAAAAGTACAATTTGCCTACTTAGTGAAGCAAAACTTCAAATATTAAGTCCGTACCTTAGCAAATTTGGTATCGTGGGTATCGTCCGTTGCAGAAGGCAGCTTTGTTTTCCCATTATGGCATTTATTCTGACTATGCATAGTGTTTATGGTATATTGATGTTGATGAAAAGTTGGGTTTGTTGGTTGCTGGTTTTTCGACGTCAAACTTAGACTTTTTAGTTTATTTATATTGGTTATATTTTTGGAAGTCTTTGAGAAACAATTTTAGTGTACGTCTGAGAAACCTATCTGGTTGTCATCATTAAGTTTCGTGTCGCTTTTTCGATACAATGGACATTGTCTGCGACATTGTATACCATGCCCAGCGTTGCTGTTCCTCTATACTGATGTTCCACTACGTTGTCCTTTTTAACGCACCTTGAAACTGGTGAAAGCAGTTCTGGTGATTCATAAGTGGTCCTTGAAAGTTGAAGGCACTTTATATATTATTATGTTTTTTAGATATAACTTTATATCCTATAAATATGATAAACAATTAACCCTTACACTGGATACTAGATCTATTCCGAGTTGGGACGACAAACACTCTTGCCTTACTCTTTTGACGGTTTTAGATATTTGTTGTCGACGGTGCTCCACTACATGATTGCCTAAATTCGACTTTTACCTTTTAATTCCCGCGTCGTTGAAAATCGGAAATGTTAAATAAGGGCGGTAAGCATATCAATACTAATTGGAAATCTTTGGAACACATCTGTCAGCAATGCATTACATTTTGACTAGATATCCTAAAATTGTTCAACAAGAGTAAGCGGAAAAATTTTTTTTTTTCAATACTCATCCTCTAATTTTGATAGAGGATATTCCCTCAAGTCAAAGTGGCCTGAAACATTCGAAAATTAATAGAGAATTTAAAAAAAAAAAAAAAACCGTAAACCCAAATTTGCTCCGTCTACCAGTATGTCATTACCCCTCTGATATCCTTAATACTTTGCCACCAAGCGTCAATGTATTTGGCTGTAAAAGAGAGGCATATACGATTGTTATCAAGCATGTGCATACAGATCATTGTAAGGCATGCCGTTGTAACCTGGAGGTGAATGTAAACTGTTTAGAGAACATTTGCTGATTACCTTGACACGTGTCAAAAGAACCACTGACCGAAGTCTCATATTGCTATATATAGAGTGGCTCTATGACCCTATATGGCTTTGACCCCATTTTTGTCAATCTACATAATAAACACTTCTGAAAACCAAAATGCTATGACAAACTAAATAAACCACTGGTCCAGGACTTTTTACTGGTATGCGCAGAATGATCTTGTGACCTGTGCCCTTTTGACCTCTAATGGCCTATGTGACCTTGACCTCATTTGGGTCAAAATCTATATTACTAAAAAATTCAAAAAACTTTGTGGCTTTTTGTGGGTTTGTCCGGCGATGTGTTTCACCGTCCTTTCACATATGGATATGAATTTGTGGGGGTGGTGGTAGAGCTCCACGTACAGGTTTGTGGTCACGATTGGAGGGGTCATTTTTGGGGTCACAGGTCATCAGGGGTCGTTGTTCTGGTAACTGCCGTGCTTTGACGTATGGATATGAGTTTTGGTATGGGTGGTAGAGTTTCGCCGTACAAGTTTTATGGTCGCATTTTCGAGGGGTCATTTGGGGTCAAAGGTCATTCAGGGTCATGGAAAATGATGGTGGTGTGAATAAAATAAAACATATAACAAGTAAGAAAATAAGTAACACATTGTTAGGCAAAAAGATAATATAGTCCTTTGGTTTCTGACATAGTTTTTTTTCTCCGACTTTCAATGGACCACACAGTCAATATTTTTATATTTAACCATTAACTTCTATAGGCTATGCTGTGTCTTAATGTTAACAAATTAAACCAGTGGGTGCAAGGGATAGCCTATATGATAAGAACCGGTGTGATTTTCAGTTTGCCTTTTTGAAGATTGCTCCATCATTTCTATTCTGCAAAAGTTTTAGGTTTTATTAAATTAATTTTAGTGCCTGGTTGTGGGCTTTGTTCCCACTGACCGTCCCTAAACGGGGTCTTTCAGACGGCTGGCCCTGTCATTTTTTTCGTGAAAGCTTTATTTTTAAGGGCTCTATCTCATGGTGCAGTTCAATGTATTTAGATGGCTCGTGTTCAAGTTAGGATCCTTAAAGTTACTTTTCACTTGACTTTTCATTTCAATAATTTTTTTTTAATCTCCATATGTACTTAGTTTCTACTGACAGGTTTCCTTAATGGCACGTCATACGGCGGTGCCCTGTCATTTTTTTCGGGACAGCTTTATTTAAATCATAACTATGTAGGTGGCTCGGTTTTCAAGTTCGACCTTTTAAAGGTGACTTTTACTTCAACCTTTTCAGGCATTCTGTTAAAACAAATCCAATGGACTAAGTTCCTATGACAGTTTCTTAAATGTGGAAGCCCTTTCAATTTAGCTTAAGACAATATCCATTGGCTGTAGCCCTCTTGAGGAGGTATTTCACTGAAATGCTCGCTATTTTTATTTAAATCTCCCTGATTCTAATCCAATCTCCGATTCCAAGATAATCTCCCTGCTTCCAAAATCCAAGTTGGCAGCTCTGCAAAGGTCTCAGGGGTCATTTTTGGGTAACTTAACCGTGCTTTGACGTATACGTATGGATATGAGTTTTGGTACGGTGGTAGAGTTTCGCGTACGAGTTTTGTGGGTATGTTTTTCGAGGGTCATTTGGGGTCAAGGTCATCCCGGGTCGTTATCGGGTAACCATGGCTTTGCTTTGACGTATGGATATTAGTTTTGGTAAGGTGGTATAAGTTTTTCCATACGAGTTTTGTGGTCATGTTTTCCGAGGGGTCATTTTGGGGTCAAAGGTCATCCGGGGTCAAAATTTTAGATCGGAATAGAGTCGTGTAGGGAAATATTTTTTTTATGTGTTTTGATATGGTTGTAGAGTTTTGCCGTACCACGTTTGTTGGTCACATTTTCGATGGGTTCATTTTTGGGGTCAGAAGTCTGTGGGGTCATTATTGGGTAACTTGGCTGTGTTTTCATAGCCATGCCTTGACGTATGGATATAAGCACCCAGGGTGCTTAATAGGTCGAATACAATACCTTGGTTTTCTGTCTGAAACATTCCCAGTATACTTCCCCCCCTCTAACATGTATACTCGGCTGCGACAGACCCATCGCAGCTCGGGCTCCACACTAGTATTACAATTTCTGCAAATAGTTACAGGTGTACCACCAAACATGCTCAAAGGAACTTGTGGGACTCATATAGGATACAGTTTACCCTAATGCCCGAAATGACCTTGCCCCACTTCAAACCTTTGCACATCTATATATTTATACGGTGGTCTGTCTGTCTCTGTCAGTGTTCCTCTGAAGACCAGGATTGCACCTTCCTGTCACTTGTGGGTGGGTTCCCCCTTGAACGTTACAAAGACCTAGGTCTGTATTGGTTATGATCAAAGGTCATCAGGGGCATTCACAGTCAAAGGAGCTCCAATGGGTAAACTTTGGTGTATTCCGGCGAAACTTGGTGGGCGGGGTCGATTGTTGATGATGAAATTTTAAAGGTCCTGGCCAGGTCATCAGGGGTCATTCAAGGTCAAGGAACCAAAAAACCCGAGGGTCATGCAAGCCAGGTGATCACAACACAGGTGATAGCCAAATCCGGGATCGCCTAGTAAAAATACTATAAAGAAACCACCGTCTCAGAACTCTATGTATGTACAGAATGACCTCTTATGCCCTATCCGCTTTGACTCCCATGACCCTATTGAACCTTTGACCCCAAAATGATCTAAACATTCTTCCAAGTTGATAGCCACCAAACTTGCTCAAGTTAACCACTGGCCAAGACCCTTGGGCTATAGTCAATTGACCGGTAATGACCCTACATGACCTATGACCCCACACTACACATTCCCTAAACCATTCCAATTAATGGATTACTGCATCATTGAAGCACTCGTTTATATAGATCTCAATAACACTCAACATAAAAACATACGAAAAAGGGAAACCAGTTAAAACAACACCAACTATTTGAATCCTTACAAGGAATTTATTGGCATAAGCTATCGGCACATATATAAGAAATAATCCCTAATTAAGACGTACCAGATGCTTTTCATGGTCCATTGGAGTATTCTTGCGAAAAAAATCCAGAATCTTCCGACAAATGTCACGACTGTACAACATTCATGGAAGCTGCCATCCTTTATTCCAGTGCTATTTTACACAAACAAACAAACAACGCCGCACGCAATACCTAAACAGAAGCCAGCAAAATATATCACGCTGGCTTGTGTTTGGGTATTGCGTGCGGCGTGTAAATATAGCACCTGTGTGAATAAAGATGGCAACTTCCATGATTGTTGTACAGTCGTGACATTTGTCGGAATACTCTGGATTTTTTTTCGCAAGAAATCCTCCCCAATTACCATGAAAACCATCTGTACGTCTTATTTAGTGTTATTTCATTATATCAGAGATGCCAACTCTCCGTTTTCCGCGGGAGACTCGGTTTTTCATTGGGTTCTCCCTCTCCTGTTTTTTTGCTACATCTCCTGATTTTCGTATATTTAATGAAGCAAATAATAAATAAAGAACATACAGTTAAGAAAGAGGGCAGTATCTTCCAGAGGCATAAAAGAACATATGATTTAAAGATTTTCATTTATAAGCCTGTTAACTGGTTTCCGACATCGTTTTCTCCGACTTTCGTATGGTTCACTCACATTAACATTTTGATTTAACCATTTAACTGCTTATGCTAAAATGTCTTCTTATGGTATTTTAGTTAACTACAACAATGCAAAGGGATAGACCAACAAACAATGCATTTTTATAGGCGGTTTTGTTTGAAGTTTTCAGCTTAAAAGTTCATGCCTTGATATTTTTCATGTACTTTTTAAGAAATTACTCTATATGGACTTATGTCCTACTGCCAGTTCCTTAATGGGGCTGTCAGACGGGTGGCAGAGCCTGTTTCATTTTTTCTGGTAAAAGTTGTATTTTAAAGAGCTCTATCTCATGAGCAGTTCATATGTGTATAGGTAGCTTAGTTTCAAGTTACGAGCTGTTAAAGTTTAGACTTAGTTTTAAAGTGGCTTACTGTACTTGAACAATATTCTCCATGTGGATTGGGTGTTCTTTTCATACAGTTCCTTTAAATTGGGGAGAGTCAGATGGCAGAACTCCATTTTTTTCAGGAGAGTTATTCAAAGAGCCCTCTCATGATACATTGCAATATGATCCTTCAAAATTTGGACTTTCCTCCTTTTCATGTCATATAACAAAAATTACCATATGGACTTAGTTTCTACCACTGACATTTCCGTAAATGGGGCTGTCGGACGTCGGAGCTCTGTCAGTCTTCTGGAAAAGCGGTATTTTCAAGAGCTCTATCCATGATGCAGTCCATATGTATATAGGGAAGCTTAGTTTCAAGTTAATGAGCTTTTAAAGTTAGCCTTTTTACATTACCTTTTCATGTCATTTTTGGGGCAAAAAACTGATTTTTGGTCTGTGGAATAAGAAGCTGTATTCTAAAGTCAGTGTTGTAGGACTCGAGTCCGTACTGGACTCGAGTTCCCGATTTTGAAGGACTCGGACTCGGACGACTCGGACTCGGACACTCAGAACTCGAGTCCTGGGCGGGCACTCGGCCCGATCCTTCAAAAATTACCTCTTTTTTGCTATCACACTTGCGCTTGAACTTTTAATACATTGTTCAACAATGTTTTAGCTCAAAACACAGAAAGAAAAGGTAATCATATACAATTTTGACAGTACGACTACCGATGATCAATATTGACAGTCATACCTGTCGTTTTAGGCTCCCTGTCATGTAAAGTAACTGTCGAAAGTTTTTACTTTCCCACCACAAACTTATTGACTCTATTCAATTATTTTTGCTGTTCAGTTAATTCCAGTCGTAATATTGATCCAAGATGCCCAAGACCATAAGGAACTGACGTCAAAAACCCTCAAGCGAAATTGCAATTTTATAATAGAACTGTCATTGCTTTATTATGATAAAACACATGATCTTGAACTTAATGTAATTCTTATCGTTTATCAATGGTGAATCATAGCGCAATCAAAAGCTAGCAAGAGAACAAGGTTTTTTTCTTAGAAAATGTAACAGTTTCTACAATTATTGCAAAGTTCAAAATTGCCATTGTCTTGCATATTTATTCACTTTCCCTGGAGATGGCCCTCTAATGTAAGCGTTGAAAAAAAACCCCATATGCGCTTGCCGCTTGGCCGGATTTGACCGGCGACCGCCACATTATCCAGGTTTTTTTTCTCAACATTCATAACCCTGTGAGCTAGCAACATTTGTAACATATCTTAAGTACAAAGGTTTGAGTTATTTAAATATGTGTCAGACTGACAGGGACCCCTGAACCGTGTTTCTTAAGTGGCAGTCCAATGGTGCCTTAAGGAGAGGGGGGGGGGGCCAAGAAAAGTTTGTACAGTGGTCAATTTTTAAATTGATTCAATCATGTTGGAAAAGTGCACCTGTTATTTGTCTATTCCAACAAGGATTCAGGACCTCAAAACTATTCCTTATTTTGTCCTATGAGATCCCCAATAATTTGCACCGTTTTTTTTATCAAATCGGAGTAACTTAAACAATTTTGGACCCTGTACAAACTGAAAATTGACCCTTTTATTGATTTTTGCAGTTTTTTATCTATAAACTCTTAAACTTTTACGTTGTTGAAAGTCAACTATAACCTTTCCTAATCCTTCGTGGTTAGACAAATAACATGGTAATCTTATCAGCACGATGGGATCATTTTAAAAATTTGACCCTGTACAAAAAACCCTTTTCTTGGTCCCCTCGCCTTAAGGCACACTTGTGGCCTTAAGAATTATGTTTCGGGGGTCCTGTCAGTCTGTCTACTATTTAATCACTCAAACCTTTGGACTTGAGGTTGTTTACAATGTCTGCTAGCTCCGGGGCTATCACAGTGCTGGCCATCTCCACGGGAAGATTAATAATTATTCATCTTTGACTACCTGGAGAACTAATTAGTTGAAAATGCCTTGTCATTGCTTGTACATTCTTAACCCGAAACACTGATCTCTCAAAATCCCACAGTGAGAAAAATAAGCATACGTCCCATATGTAGCGATTGCATCATCAAACAACGACACATTATGTTCAAAACCAATTTGAATTTGTGACAACCCCTAATTCCTTCATTCCCTCCCGAGAGGCTAGAAAAAGATGTGGGCTTTAGGCTTAGTACAATAGAAGTAAAATTTTACCTCTATGATATACCCATTTCCCGGTAAGCTGCTTGGTATTAACACATTTTGCCCACCATGCTCAGAGGCAAGTGTCAAACCTGATCCTGAGCTAACACTTGGTACCAACTTATTCTGTCAAGACTTGGGACTCGGACTCGACTCGGACTCGGACTGAGGACTCGGACTCGGACTCGACACTGATGGACTCGGCTCGACTTGGACTCGGACACCTTGTACTCGGCTCTACTTGGATTAGAGGGACTCGACTACAACCCTGTCTAAAGTTGGCATGTCCTGTAGTGAAGGGCTCCAAAGGCTTTAAAGCAATACAAAATGGCAGGAGTTTTGGGGGGCTTTGCCCCCTCGACCCGAACCAGGCATTTCCCCTGGAACCCCGGCTGTGAGGGGGCTCGGTCCGCGCAAGCGCTCCCTCGCAAAATCCCCTTTTTTTCAAATTCAATGTGATCTCTGTTTTTATATGTGCCGATAGAATTTATACCATAAATTCCTTTAAGGCTTTTTCTATAAACTTCATACATTTTTTCATAAAACGTCACAGCTTGTGAGTAAAATAGGTAGTGCCTAAATTTTGATAATGAAAACTTGCTTGTATATGGTGTTGACTACCACTTTGTCATGTTATTTTCACATACCACCCCACATCGTTCATATCTAGGAAGACCACCTGTGCACATCCGTGGCCAGATCTTGGGTTTGCGATGATACATGATTTTGTTCCATGGTATGGCAATGTTAACATCGATTTCTATTGGTCTATGTGGATATCATTTGAACATAGCTCCTGTTTTTATGAATAACAACTGGTAGAATCTTGTCTAAGTTTGCACTCTTTAACCCCTTGTTTACTACATATTCTGGGTTCGGCTTGTTCATGTGTAAACTATTACTATAATTTGCACACAGGCATGCTTTCGGGCTACATAAGTTAAAAACTTCAGTGAATTAGAGTTATAATGCCATTCCTTACCAACCTACACTACAGGGCGGGAAAATGTAAATTTTTCCAGGAAATCCATTTTTTTCATTGCTGATCTTCTTCGAAATTGCTGCGAACATTACATACTTGCAAGCATCGGGGGGGTCGGTATTTGTCGTCCTCCAGGGTTCCGCCAGTTCCTTCCACAGGCGGAAAAACACGTTTTTTCCCGCGGTTTTTTTTTTTTTTTTTTTTTTTTTTTTTAAACTTTAATTAATTTTGAAAAAAAAACATTGTAATTTAAAGTACAAAGTAGCCTTGATGATTGGAATTGCAAGCGATGAATATGGTTGTATTTAGTATGTTTGTTCTAATACATTTCTTTATTTCTTACAGTTTCTTCGGGGCAATCCAGTTTCTTCCGTTTCGTTCCAGAAGAAACTGGGAGAAACACCTTTTTTCCAGTTTCTTCATGCTTCCGGAAGAATAGGTTTCGTCCCGGAGTTCCCCAAGAAAATTTGCTGTTTGGTAATTGCAATGGTAAAATGCTTATAAATGACTTCTAGAGCATTTATTAAAATAATTCTTCAAAACTTTTAATTGGTGATTTTTGGCCGCACCAATTCCACAAAGTAGCTGATTTCCTGAATGATCTTCCCTGTTTCTCTACTTTTTTCGGGCCTGGTGAATTATTCCATTTTGTTGTAATGGGACAGTAATTTACAAATACTGAATTTCTGCTGACAAATTGACTTTGACATAACAAGACAACTATTGGCCTACAGCTCAGCCCATATTAGAATCTCAGAAGCTGTGAATTACAAAATGTCCTTGATTTTGTGTTTATATCTGTAGCTTGGGTGTTGAGTTAAAAGAGTGAGTATGGTGCGTGCTTCATGATTTCATTGGCTACTAGTCTTTTGTACTTCATGCATGCTCTGTGCATAAACATACATTTAAGCATGAAGAGCATGTTCGAAAGGCTTGTGTCAGCCTACAACTTAGGAAAGCTTGCAAATCATTTAATTGTGTAAATTAAAATATTACCAGTTCCAATGAATAGCATGCTCCAAAAGGCTTGATGTAGCTTTCCCCCACCCACGCCACGCAACAAGCATGTTTGCACATTCTTTGCCGACATTTCATCAGGCCAGAATAGGCTATAAACAGAAACGGTCAAGTGTTGCGATTAACTCTTTGACAAGCCCGGCAGTTCTAAGGAGGAAACAAATTCACCAGATTTAAGTTGCACCTCCTCTTACAGGAAGTTTCAAATCATGTTGATATAATACTGTCAATTCTTTTGCCCAAAATATTGGCTCATTGGTTCACTCCCTTTCGTGAGAAAACAATCAAGGTTTAGGGCAAAAGGCCCCCTCTGCAATGTGCTGCCACATGTTAGATTTGGCAAGTAATAACACTAAGACACAAGCTGACAAATGGCAAGCTATGCAGATGGGCCTTGTTGCACTAAATCCTTGAAATGGAGACTGTAACTGTAGACTCTTGCTAAATCATCTTATCCTTCTGTTGCCGCCTACGTGTATTACCTCATCGCCTACAGGTGCAACGGGAGATTTTTGAGGCAACCCGAATGGTGTCATATAGTGTTTCATATAGATTTAGACCTCACTGTATCTCTTACCTTGTATTTGGCTCAGATTCTTTAAAGAGAGAAAAAAGGTGATTTTGGTGATTTGACTTGCGTTACAATTTCAATATAAACATAGGCTGAATTTTGTATTTGCTCCTATAGGAAATTAATTAGAAATTTCATAATTTTTGTACCAAAGCAACATTTTTTTCCCCTCCCCAGCCTTAAATCCTTCAGATGGGGATATTTTTTGGATGGTTCCAAGCTTTACATAGGGCAAAATCAAGAATTTTTCACATTTTTTTAGGAACCCCTGTTATGTGGAATTTCTCTCTCGTTGCACCTTTAGTTTGTTCACATAGGATTCAAAATGGAGGAGAAAAAGGGAGGAGGAGAGGAGGAGGAGATGGTAGAAAATTTGCCAAAAGGTATGCATCCATTACACCATTAGTGCTGTATCTTCCAAAAATGTCCAACTTCTGAGGGAACATTTCTCTCTCAGACACTCCTACCTCATCTTGCCACCATACCCTGATGCTGTTCCTGGTTAAAGGTGCAACAAGAGATTTTTGAGGCACCCAAATATTGTGTCATAATAGTAATTTCATATATTAGACACTCAATAGATTTCTTACCTTGTATTGGGCTACAGAAATGTCTTAAAAGAGAGAAAAAAGGTGATTTTGATTTGCTTATATTTCAATGTAAAACGTAGGCTGAATTTTGTATTTGCTCCTATACGAAATTAGAAATTTCACCATTTTTGTACCAAAGAAACATTTCTCAGCTTAATCCTTTCAGATGGGGATATTTTTTATTGAAAGCTTTACACCAGTGCAAAAATCAGAATTTTCACATTTTTGAGAGACGCCTGTTATTTGAAATCTCTCGTTGCACCTTTAAGGGCAGTAAATTTAAGGCTCATATCACTGGATATACTATGAATTTGAACAGGAAAGTATAGGTTAGTACTACCTTACAACAGCTTTTTATTTGAATGACTTGAAACATGAGTTTCCTTGTGGTTCAAGCTTAGGTGACATGAATAATGACCTGTGGTTTACTAGTCTTATTACAGCCATTAACTTAGGCGGAGCTGCCAGGGCTGGAACTAAGGATTTCAGATCCAGGAGCAATTTTTGGTGTTTTTAACACTTTATTGGGCCTGGTCTATACAAATGTACAGTTTTGTTTCAGGACAGGGACATTTTGCCTTTCAGCAGGGGTAAATTTTTCCCAGCCCCTGCTTATTTCAAAGCTTCCAAATTCTGCTCCCCGAGTATTTTCACACAGATCCCAATTCAGGGCAATTTAATTGTGCAATTCTAGGTCCCTTTGAGAATTATTCAGAATTATAAAGTAAACTAAAAATATATGGAATTTAGTGGAAATACATCTATGTAAAGATGAAACTGTGCAGTAGACTCAGTGCAATTTGGTGCAGTCAGTTTAACATTATTTTTGTTGTCATATCATATATGGAATTACCTTTGAAATGTTTTGTGCTTGTTTTTGTGTGATGCATATGTTATTTATTACTGAAATGGTGCAATTTCAGGTGTCCAACATGTGTGGCATTTTGTATTAAATTTATGTGTATTTATTCATGGCACAGCCAACTCATTGAAAAAAATCCTGTTACTAAAATATTTTAGAACACAAACATGATTATTAAAAGTCCACTTTAAAAAAATTTATTTCTGAAGAATGGCCTTAATTAATATTATGGTTTTGAATTGGGTCTTGGGTTTGAACAGGATTTGCCTATTTTCATATTGATATCAGAATATTGAGATGTAATAGCAAAAAAAAATGAAACTTAATTTTTCCCTATCTTTGGAGTTTCTTCTTAAATTTGTGTACTGTCTATGATAAATTGAATATCGTGCAGTCTGTTTGTGCATTTGAAAGGATTAAAAATGCAAGTTAAATTCAAGAAAAAAAAAATTGGAAAATTATCACTTCATTTAATTTGTATCCTAAAACAGTCCAATGATACTTGTGGGTGAGTGAGAGTATTGCCGCTCAGTAATGTTATGCTTAAAGAGACATGAGGACATTTCCAGAAAGAAGCGCCCCCAATTTTGGCGAACCCTGGGTTTTTGCATTTGGAATGCTTACCTATGTATTAGATCACACCTGAAGTGAATAAGCTGAATACGCCGTCTTTATGTAATAAGATGATGATTTAGTATTTTCTGTCGTGCACAAGAGAAATTCAAACATTGGTTTTCTATGGGGACGATTACGATAGCAGGCAAGTTCAAAACAAGGTTTGTGGTTTCCTGTTGTACTTGTTTGTCCAATAAACCTTCGAAACGTTCTCTGTAGGTGGTATACAACCGATCCAGTGAAATTTGAGAGAAATTTGTTTCCTAAAAAAAAATCTCCTTTCACTTTAAAATTGTCTCTCATTAGTGGCCTTTAAAAATGAAAGGTCACATCACCATGACAAAATGTTAATGTCAAATTCTGTTTTGGTTGCCAAATCTACGAAATGCAATTCAGTAGTATTAGCATGACCTGGGAATATTACCATGAGTTTTAATGTCATAGTGTTAGCGATGAGGCTGTTGGCAAGGAATTGAGAGTGGATACATTATGGATGCCAAATACTGAATTTGATGTTTGAAATAGTCATGGGAAATCTGAAGGTTGAAGTTTTTTCGGGGCATATCTGTAAAAGCAGCTTATTTTGTGGCAAGATATTTTTGCAAAATATCAGCAACTTGGCTTTCTGTAGTGTGTGAGTGTGTATTATTATGGGCTGCCAACTATAGCGGGAAGAACTACTTACACAGCATGACAACAGATTTCTGTCTCTATGTACATGTATACATACCCAGCTCCGCCAGAACCCCAAGGTTTGCAAAAAAGATACAAAATCAGCCTCTTTTTACTTATCACCGGTCCCCCTGCACTCTGACTGCACCCGAAGGTCCCCCAAGCCCGGAACTCCCCTGGTTTGTGTGCGATAAGGCCAAGAAAATAAGTTTGTCTCAGAAGACCGTGCGCATTTTGTTTAAAATTGATCTTTGAACGCATAATTGTTTTTTAGGTTGTTACTCATTTGAAATTTAAAAAAAAATCAGAAAAAAATGTAAAAAGTGGGTCAAAAATGCAATTAAAAAATCCTGCATTTCGCATTAGCTTTTTTCTAAAAAAAAACCCCAAAAATGCATTTCGCATTCCGATTTTCACATTTCTTCTGATACACTTGTTTTTTGGTTTTTTTTGCCTAAAAGTTAGCCTTTTTTTAAATCAAATGTTATCATCTCTTACAGTTGTGGGTAGATTTTAAGGAAACTTGGTCAAATGTTCCTTGGGTAGGATTACATAGAGTTGGTCACCAAATTTTAGTCAAAAGTAATCTGGGGGTTGGGTGGTTGTTGATTAATTGATTGATTCATATATTTTCTCTTTTTTAAAGTTTAATCAGCCCAGTTCCTTTTTGACTATCATAAGAATTTTGCAGGTCCCACACTACTTCGCACAAAAAGATATAGGCCCTATGAA
Source organism: Ophioderma brevispina (assembly GCA_023653785.1). NCBI lineage: Eukaryota > Metazoa > Echinodermata > Ophiuroidea > Amphilepidida > Ophiodermatidae > Ophioderma > Ophioderma brevispina. The sequence goes on from JAMKCH010033697.1 coordinate 18,191, forward strand.
TAAAAAAATTAAAAAATGAAAAAAAAATGAACGTTTTAAAAATAAAAATATAACATCATACTTTCAATATGTACATATTGTGCATTTTACAAGTTAAAACTGAGGAAATGGAAAAGGGACTGGAAATATTGTACAGGGGCAGGCCAATCCCAACATTCTATGGCTCAGATCCAGCCCCTGCATTGAAATGCTCTGCCAAGCTAAACCTTTACACAGTCAAAATGGATGAAATACAGCACGTGTCATATCAATATTTATACATCATTACCAATCCATGGACCAAGTATATCAACAAATAACATGTAACTTGGCTATATTGATCCAGAGTTGATTGTTACAAAGGTGGTACTCTTATCAAGACCCGTACACACTTCAAAATTGCTTATTTCGACGAAGATTAGTTAATCTTGATTAGTTAATATAGCGTGCAGTAACAACACTTAATTAAGATACAAGTGCGTCCACACTAACAGAAACTATCCAAAGCTTTAAAACAAGTGTGCCTACTGGAAATATGACCTTGGTATGTAAACCAACACTCATCACCTCTTCATCAACGAAGTGTGCGTACACACTAGTAAAATCCTTAATCGAAAAATAACCATTCCCTTAATGAAAGAAAGCTTTGATTTGCTTCGTTGAATCTAACGCAAAATTTAAGTATTCGGTTGAAAGAAGGAAAGAGCGTAAACACTATACTTGTCAAATTTTTAATCTTCGTTAACTCTTAGTTGAATTAAGAGATTTTTGATAGTGTGTACGGGTCATAGTCCTAGTTTGCACCTGAGGTTCTACAGCAATGCCCAACATAACAACTTTCAAATCAAATAGCAACCTGCCTATTTGTGGCAACACGTGCTAGTTACTAGAGAATGGGCATGAAGTGAGATGAATTTTTCATGATGGGTAGCTTGCCCGTCCTTAGCTCTGGACAGAAATCGTGAATTTCAGAGTTGTTTGGTCAACCACTACCAACCACTTTGGTTACCTAAGGTAATTCTGAAAGATTTTTGAAAATTATGGTTTATTGTTAGGTTTAAGTTATGGTTTATTCTAGGCATGCCTGTAGAGCTAGGATGGCCAATGTTAAGGATGGAGATAGTTTCAGAGGTCATAATGAGCGATTCTTTATACAGGTGTGTACAAATAGCATAGCAGTATGCTTTTGCCCTGGGTGCTGTGATGCAGCATAGAGATGGATTATCTTCTGGGCAAAATTGGAAGTACATTCTAGTTCATCACCAACAATGTCTGCACCCAGTATTGCTAATAGTGTAATGGCATGTGACCTACATTTTCCTGTTGCATTTGCTGGACTGCATTAAATTAGGCATTCTTTTTTTTTTCACTGGGTAAATAATCTTGCCATGATGTACTTAACACACTCTACCTGTTGAATTAGGCCGAGTAAAAAAAAGTTTAGTGCAATAATCTACATTGTTTTGGTGTTATGATTAATTATTTTATTTTTGTGGGCCGCAGCATAGCTGGCAGACCTTAGCAATCCTTGTGCGTGTTGTATGTGTGGATGTGTGTGGATGTGTGTGTGTATGTGTGTGTAAACACAAATTTTAAGTTTTTTTTTTTAAATTGACCTCAATTGAAAAGTTTAACTTCAATTGGACCAAACTTCTGTCATAGGTGCACAATGGGATCCCGAATATGTTGATGAGGTCAAAGGTCATGTTGAAGGTCAAAAGGTCATGTGAGGGGGGGGTCAATTTGAAAAAATGGGCTTAAAATGTAAAATTGACCTCAATTGAAAAGTTTAACTTCAATTGGAACCAAAATTTTGCATAGGATGCCCATGCGATCCTCATATGTTGATGAGATCAAAGGTCACGTGCCAGGGTCAAGGTTGGAATGGGGAGGCCCACAGCTTATATTCTTTGAATATTAGCGGAGAGCGAAAGCCGGAGAACCGCCGCCATTCTAGTTACATTTGTCATTATGGTCAGAAATTGAGATTGCTGTTACAGGTTTGCCTAAGTACAAGAAAACCACTGTGCCGACACTGTAAGGGATTCAACCAAAAGAGTCAAATATTTGAAATTGCCAGGAATAGCTAAGGTGAAGGATAAGGTATATACAATTCCTATATTTTTCCAACCTGAAAAATTTACAAAAAAGAAGAAAACACAGTGTATGAAAGAATGAATCTTTATTCAATTATTCATTGTAGTAAGGTCTGTACGGACATATGGACTAAAATATCCGATTTTGTCGTAGTAGGCTGTGTTTGGTATTATCATTGATTGTAGTTGAGGATGGATACCAACATTGTTCCAGATATGAAAAAAAATTGAGTTTGAGAATTTTTCGTTTTCCGGACTTATCAAGTCACTGATAGTGCCTTTTAAAAGTAGGTGGACAGAAGAAAGAAAAGCCACCTCTTTTCAGGTAGTGCAGTTGCCTGCATATGTATGCCCCTTGTTATGGTCAAATATGATATATTTTCACTTTATTGCTGGATAAAAACATACAAATATTAAAAAGACCTCTTCCTTATTTAAAAAAATTGGATGCGAACAATTGTTTTAAAAAAATGAAGCCTTCTACATATCTGTTACTGAACACTAAATAAAATGTATTGTGTTTAGACCAAGCTGTGATTCTGGTGGTGTATCATTAGCAGTGTGTACCTTTGTGTGAACAATTGTGCCGACTTGATTATTGGTGGGTCATTCCATGCAAAAACACCAAGGTGTGAACCACCCTCTCAGATTTCGTTGAAAATTTGCAGTCAAAAGGTACATTTTATGGGGCACAGATGAGGTCAAAAGGAAAAAATTCAAATTCATTCCGTTTTGAAGTTATCGGCTCTCAAAGTTTTACGAATCGGGATATTAAATTGTGATCAGTATAAAAAAACTTTATTAATGCACTATTTAGATAATCATAGTTGAACTTGTGCATCAAAACAAAACAAGTTAGAGAATTTTTTTGCATCCCCTTAGTAAAAATAGCCCTCCAGAGTTCCCGGTTTTTTTTTGCAAATGGACTTTAAAATGGGACCACACATAGAGGACGCGCTTATTTTGACGCGTACACCTGAAATGAAGTTCTAGCCATTGAAGTGTGAAAAAAATATTAGCATACACTATTATAAAAATCACTGTGTGAAAAAAATAAAAAGTTTGTTTTTGTATTGTTGAGTTTGTAAAGCGCTTTGAGACGACTTAATTTTGTAAAGTGTTAGATAATTAAATACTTGAATTTTTTTGTCGAGGAGCATGTGTGGTCAGAGGAAAAGCACAGTATCCTGATCAGGGACCGTTTAAGGTGCGAGGGTTCGAGCCTGCTTCATTTGAGCTTAGTATTTCACACAGTGATTATATATGGACCAAGCATTAGTATATGCATATAAAACATGATTTGTTTGAAAAATGAGGGAAACCCTCATCGGGAAATCTAGTCGGCCATTAAGCATGTTAGGGGGGCAGTTAAGCATTATGAATTTGATCTCTGTGCCGGAGTATCAGTTTCGATGTTTGTATGTTCCAGTGTATGTTGTGAGCCTTCACTCTGGTCGTTGAGTTTGCTTTTGGGATTTATCGTTTCAGATACATGCAGATGTGTTGAGATCTCAAAGAATATCTGTCTTTATCAATTTCAGATGTTGATTGTGATTTAGGATTTAAAAATGTTAAATTCCTTGGAAAAAAAATCCTACAAGATACATACTTAAAATTATTGAATCAAAATTTACTAAAATTGCAGAAACAGTTCACCCAAAAAAGCAGATACAGCTGTTCCCAAATGCATGCTCATTCAGGAGATTAATATTTGACAATCGTGACAGCTAGACGTAGTTTGATTTTATCAAAAACATATGTTACTGAGATTATCATTTAGGGCAATTAAAACCTGTAGCAAGTGAGTGGACACACTTTAATTATTGTCCGTTATAACTGTCATGAGCAATTCAAAATTCCTAAAAGTAACTTGTTGGGGGTTGCTGTAACATGTGGCAACCAATCACAAAGGGTTTGTAGTAAATTTTTTAATTCACAAAGGTATAGGTATTTGGTTGGCATTACATATGTCCAGTAAGAGATGTTTTTTCTCTTGTAAAGTATTAGGGTGCAGCATGCAAAGAGGGAAATGCAAAAATATGCAGTAAATGCGGTTCCAGAATTGTAGAGTAAATAGTCCGTAGCTCCATTAAAACTGTAGGCAACGGTGCAAGCAGCAGTATTATTCATGAACATGACTGCATGCGGTAGTCTGGTCAAGAGATTGGTGTCTACGCTCTGATGTGGAGTATTGTATGTTCCAAAACAAACATCATTATTCTTGGAAGCCCAGTAATAAATCATTCTAAATGCAACAGCGGTTTTTTACCGAACAAAAAGTGGGTGATAACTTGTAATAATCATTGGGTTTATGTGAAAGTTGCTGTTGCAACGTGGCATGAGAGAAAACGTTTTGTGCCCTGGGCACTATGGTTCTCAGGGCTGTGAAATCTCAGATTTACAATATGATTTCAGATTTTCATCCAATCATCACTTTGTTAAATATAGGAAATTGTTCGAATTTTAGACATTCAGTATTTTCAGAGAGTTTTGATCCGTGGCTGATCACACCATGGTTCTTACACGGTTTCTGATTGGTCAAATTAAAGATACAGTCATTTGAGTAACCTATTAAAATAGTAGTAGTAGCTAAAACTAAAGTTTTAAATCTGGTTTTGTCCCCGCTAAACGGGTGCGGAAGAAGCCCACTCAGCAATACTGCTGTGTGAGGATTTATTGGAGCAAAGGGAATTACTGGATGCCCTTCTTGACGTCTACATGTATGTGGGATGGCCGCCATAGCTCTCCAGAGCCAACTCCCTTTTAGGTAGATCTTTTTAGTTCTACTAGGGGTAACCAGCTACCCTTCATCCAGATTTGTTAGAAACCCTGATGGGGGGGGACGACGGTTTAGATGCCGACAACTCGGCCCTGCGACAGTTAGTACTGGTTACCAGGATCCCAGTAGCTGCCCTTCAAGAAAGAAATTCTGACCTCACCTGACCTGTACAGTGCAAATATTTAAAACCTCTACAGCCTTACCACCATTCTTTACCATGGTGCTCATTGCTCAATAAATCTTATAGCAGCCTTTTTAGCCAATCAGCAAGTAGTTACTATTGAAAATGTTCACCTTCATGTAAGAATGATCACAAAAGTCTAGGATTAATTTTAAGATTTAGAGTTAGGGATAAGATTTAGGATTAGGCTATGATTTAGGGATACGGCTCAGGTTTGCTGAAACATTTTGTGAAGGGGTAAGATTGGAAGTGAAGGCAGAAACTAGTTTTTGTGGGCCACAAGCATAGCTGCAGGACCACTTTGCAATAGTTGTGGTGTGTAGGTGTGTTGTCTCACTAATGTTTAAAGGTCCATGATGCAGGGCCCGATCCGCTAATAAAGCCTCATCCCCCGGGACCCCAGATTTACGGAAGTGGCTCAAATTTGGTATTCGAAGAAAGAGCTATATTTTTCTCATTTACCCTGTGAAATATTGGGACTAAAGGATGTTTGGTTTTGAAGTTATGAGAGAAAAATGTGCCCCCTTTTGGTCGACCAATATTAATTTTACACGGTACTCGATGGGGATTGCAAAATTCCAATTTTAGCCTCTCCACTTATGACACCAATCAAGTGCAATTTAAAGAAAGTTGTTGTGTCCTCAGCAAATCATCTTGTGTCCCTCTAAGCTTGACATCCATGAAGTCTTTGAGAAATGACATTTGTTTTATAACAAGTTTGGTTATATGAACATGAACTTTCAGAAAATGATAAAAAATCTAGAAGAGCGGGGAAGTAAGTAGGATATGCATTGCCTTCTTTGCTCTCGGAGAGTTACTACCTGGAAACCCATGTTGAATTTCACTCAAGGGGTCAAGTGTACGGTTAAACAACATGGTCTTCATGCCTGCCAGGATTATTATCATAAATTTACATGAACCTTAACAGCTGTATGTTGGGTACTGTCTTTCTGCAATTCTTAACTGGTTGCTCCAGGGCAGGGGAATGTGCCCCAGAAGAGAGAGGTGAAAGCCTCTCTTGAGAGATGCTCAGCGATGGGAGATGTTTACACCGACATTTGGATGAAAATTGAAAGTTGTAAAGTTAGTGAGAAGAGAAATCAAGGAAGTTTATTTTGAGAGTCTTGTTTTATTATCATGCCAGTATTTATTATTTATAGCACTCCATACTTAAACGTTGCATTATAATGTAAAGATTGTTTGTTTAATCGTTGTAAATATCCAACAACTTATTGTGGAACGTACCCATTGACATCTCCAAAATCATCAAACCACATAAATGGTAGTATCTTTTACAGACAGCATTCATGCCTGTTAAATTTGTGTACGTAAGAAGGCTCAACTTGAAGAAAGTGTCAATCTTTGAATTAATTGGCTCGCCATTATTCTTATAAGCAATTTCACTCACTCAATATCTAGAGTAAAATACTCTTGAACCTGGCATTTAACTCTTTGAAGAAAGAAATCAAGAGTGAAGCCTCAATTTTCTTGTTCTTAGTGACATTGAGTTTTAAAGGAGAACCCGTACAACGATAATATTTAAACAATATACACTATAAAATTAATTATTGACAACATATCGAGTGGTTTCATAGAAAAAAGGAATTCTATAACCCTAACAATGAATTAAAACATCTGGTTGAACATGTGCTATTTAAAAATCATCCTAGTGTAGAAGTGTTAGGCGATTACGCCCGGCACGTTGAGGTCAGACATTGCATGGAAATACCACTTATGAAGCATCATGCGTGAAGATGTACGACGCTACTTGTGCCGTCCGTATGATACACAAATACATACCCCTATACAGTAGCGCGAATTTAAATAGTCATGTCAGACAAAGCTTACTTGTTTATGGCCTCTTATAATTCCGTGTCCATTGAAACACTTAGTGTGTTCAATAATTGTGTTAGTATAGCGTATATGATGTAAGTATTTGATACAGGTCTCCTTTAGGTTTTTTTTCTTGAGAATTTGGCTTTTCAATAAATCAATGACCAGTTGGTTTCTCGGCGTACTCTGGTTTCCTACTGTTTCTAAATCAAACTCTGGCATCGGTTTGGTATTGTGGTTCTCTGATGTGATGAGCGCCTTTCATGGCATGCCGCACAGCGCCTTGAGCACCTTTACAGGAATGTCACTCTTTTAAAAAAATATTAAACATTCAAGTAACTCTAACATGCCCAAAAAACTTGCCAAGAGAACTATCTGAGCTGAGGCAGAAAAATGCACCAAGTCCCAAATAATGCAATGACATCATACTACAAAAACACATTTGGTGGGGGGGGGGCGCAACAAACATTGGGGCTCGACTCCGTGGTCATGAGACTGGCGGGTGTCAGGGCCCCTGGTTGATTCACACCCAAGATGTGCAATCTTATTTAGCTTCTATCCCTTTGCCCTTTCCATTCCTCCTGGGAGATAGGCAAGAGATGAGAAGAATCTTCAAAAGTTATTTAATGATCCAACCATCCACAAACCTTCAAAGTGTGACTGTAACAGATTGAAAGCCTTGCCAGATTCAATTCATTTGAAAATGAAAATAATGTACGCGCTCCTTTACGATGTGGGATTTTTTTTTGACCTTCCACAGGCTTAAAACCCAAAAATGTGCATGAAAAATAGCGACTATCGAGTGATTGTCCTGGATGCTTTTAAACGATTCATAAATTTAGGGGAAACCAGGGGCTATTATTAACAGCTACAAGCAAAAAGCCCCTGCGTGACATTACCAAATTATGAGTTGATAGCAATAATGCTGGTTAGTTGTCGGCGATGCCTAGTCTTTGCGATTGTTCCCGAATCGTTGATACACGTTGCATCGGATAAGAGCAGGGCACTTTTGAGAGGAAGTGTCGATTGAGGAAAGACAGCTAAGATAAACAATATTGTAGTGTGGTGATTTTGATGTGTAATTTTCAAACACATTTTCACAATCAAAGAAGTTCACAATATGATCAGCTGTCCATAAAGACAGTTGATTTGAACATGCTTACTGTATATTTGTTTTGTATGGTGATTTTATGTTGATATTAATGTGAACAGTTTATTCGGTCCACTGTTCTTTTATATTGTGAACAGTTCATGAGCAGTTGTGTTCAACATGACCCTAAGCCACAGACACTGGAAAGTTGTATGAGACCACAAATTGCAAATATTTTTTTATTAAATATTTTGGACAGATTTACTTAAATGTATGAATTTAAAGTATTATTTGAACAGTTGGTATAAAATATTTTCAAGGTCACAAAAAATTAAAATTCTATTAGGGTGGCGACAAATTATGCCTTGACACATATTTGGAGGAATGACACCCAATTGAATGCCAAAAAGAAAGAAAATTACTATTTTTTTCCAAAAAGGATTTCTTGAGAGTTGTCATGGAATACATTCATCACATTTGTTTTATTAGATTTTTCCATAGAGTATGATATCTCTGGAGCCAGTTAATTAAAGGGGGATTGACCCAATTTAAAGGAATCTAAAATTTGTATCTTAATGGGGTTTCCCCAAAACCAACTGTACAGTTCGCGCCAATTATTTCAAACCTTTTTTAAGTGAGAGCTAAAAACAAGATTTGTAATCCCATACTGTGAAAATTAAGATTGGTCAACCAAAATGGGGCAGATTTTTGCTAAAACATCCCAACCGCCGAACATCCCTTAGCCCTAAAATTTTAACATATAAATGGAAAAATAGTAGCTTCGTATACCAAATTTAAAACCACTTCAGTAAAAATCTTTCGTGGGTTTTTTCCCTGGGGGACAGGCTACTGTATTAGCTCGGACATGGACTTTTAAAGGAGAAAACGTACTAATAATAGCTCCATACCTATAATGTTTATAAAATAATTTTGCACACAATATCGAGTGGTCCTCAATGGTCATGGCTAATCTGAATTATACTACACCATTAAAATGAATTAAATCATTTGTTGATATGCTGCTATTGGAAATCGCCGCTAGTGTAATATGGGATCTGTAATATGTTTCTGGTTAATGCCTACGGATGGTACAGTAGCATCGTACACCTTCACACGTGACGCTTTCGTAATGTGTCTTTCCCCCTAGTCCATTGTAGATGCAAATGTTCCGACCGTAATCGCATAACACCGTTTACAACACCAGCGCAACTTTTTTAAATAGCGCATGGTCACACTAGGTTTATAATATTTCTGTTTTTCGATGAGACCCCTCGATGTGTGTCAGAATTATTTGTTATAATAGTATATTGTATAAATATATCCGTTGTATGGGTTCTCCTTTAAAACCAACCTTTTCCATTGAGGGGATAAAATACAATATACCTGACAAGAATGGACAAGAAATATTGGCCAATCTGGGTGATACTGCATGATTACTGAGTGGGTGGACAATGAGAGGTAGACCAAGAAGTGAGCGCTACTTGAGTTATTGGATAACCTTTATGAGCTCAGTGCCAATACAAAATCTGATTGTCATCTAGCTATCTTATGAAAAATATTTGATATTTTTGTTATTAGCCCCTAGGGCCACGGACAGCTAGCAAAATGATTAGTGCTTTTAGCTGAAAATTCATTAGGCAATAGAATTATGTCAGCACGGGTAGAAATCTTCATCTCGGGGTTCAGGCTTGACATTTTGTGGCTATTTAAGGAGTGACAAACTTAAGGAATGCAAACAGTAGGTGTGGCATTAGGATGTGTATATTTATGCTAATTAATGTTCGGTGTCTGGAAGATGAGATTTCTTTTGGAATATCCATGTAGTAGTAAAACCCAAAAGTTTTAAATCCGGTTTTTCCCCGCAACGGGGGTGGCGGATTCACCTCACATTAGTAGCAATCGCCCCTTTACTCCCTCCTTTCACTTCAGCCGATTCAATGCATCCCCCCCCTCAGCCCAACCCTCCTATTCTCTCCATTCTCTCCATGTCCTCTTTGGTGTCGGCCCCTCTTCCTCAAAACCACCCACATCAAACTCAAAATGCCCTTTTTAAAACATGCGCCTCATCCTCTGCAGAAACGTCGCCCATACATATTAAACCATTCGCCTTAGACAGTCGGTCAGCCGCCTTCCAAACCCAACATCTGCATTCAATCTCAGTTTTTCCTATCCAGCCAATTCACCACCACAATGCCTCACCATTGCTCTCTCTGCCCTTCTCACAAAAAATCCATCTCATGATTTTCACTCAGCCATGTCTCACTCCCATACCGCATCACTGAGTCTCCACACACTCTATACACATCCCTTTTATATAAACGGAAATCTTCTCCCAAGTAACAAACTCTCCACATTCTCTAACACTTCACCCACCCATACCTGACTTCTGGTGTCACAGCCGCCTCACATCACCACCCGCACTAATCTGTCACCTAGGTATGTGAAGTCCTTCACTGTTTCCACCTCATCACACACTTTCCACCCTCCTTCCCCACTCCCTCACTCCCTTCTTGGCAATCTTTCACACACAAAGTCCCTTGCCAAATTGGGTCAACTCTCTCATCTTTTGTGCATCTCCCCAGATGAATCCATTTCCCACTTTCTCACACCACCTGAATTCCCCTCACCCCTTTCCCATAGTCCACCTGGGCCACCTTACTCACTACCACCTCCCCCTTCCTCCCCACTCACCATCCCTTTAGAGTCTTTTCCCAAGGTTTACCCTTCCGGCCCTTACTCTCAAATGCCTTCTTCCGTTTCCGAAACTTCTCCCTCAAACCCTCCTTGTCTCACCATTAAAACAAATCATCAGCATGACAGCATCTTCTCACCAACTCAGCAAACCTTCTTTGCACTCTCCGTAACCCCATCAACCACAATTGCAAACACCAACGGCGACAGCACAGAACCGATTGCACACCACCTTCACTCAAACTCCTCAGACAACTCAGACCCTACTCTAACTCTTGTTTTTGCTTCCTTCATACAGACTCATCGTCATCACCACACCGCTCTAACCACCACTTCTGGTATGCCCCCCTTCCTCATTGCCCACTCCCATCACTTTCCCCAGTACTCTATCAAAGGGCCTTCTCCAGGTCCACAAAGCACATGTACAGCTTCGTCCCTTCTGCTCGATATTCCTCTTTGGCAGTTGCATCCTCCTCAAATGAACACTGCATCTATCGTTCCCTCCCTGGCATAAACCAAATTGACATCTCAAAAGCGATCCACTTTCACTATCCCCCGAATTCTGTTCTCTAGTCACCTCTCTCCACAATTTTCGCATCGCATTGCTCCAACAACTTCACACACCTATACGCACCACAGCTCATTGCATCCCCTTGTTCCCTTAAAAATTGGAACTAGACCACTACACCCCACTCCCCCGGCATTCCTCCTCCATCTAAAACCCCGCTGACACAACTCCCTCATCCAAACCAATCCCTATCTCTCCACTCGCAATATCATCTCAAAACTCACTTCCGAGGGTACAGCAGCCTTTCCTGTTTTCATTTCTCCAATTGCCTTTACCACTTCTTTCCGAACTGACTCTCTCAACTGGCCCTTCCACCACATCATCCTCCACCCCTCTGATCCCACTCATTCTTCCTCATTCATGATTCTCTCCATATGCTCTTTCCAGACCCTGCCTCTAATCTTTCTCACTGAAGTTCAACTTTCCATCACTATCCCATCATACATCCTCCCCCTTCAACATCTTTTTCCGTCCTTGTTTCATTGCCTTCACTAACTTATACACTTGTTTGGGTTCTCCCTCAACTCAACTCAATCACCCCCTTCTCAGC